>APFE030142566.1:133928-148389 GCA_000404065.3 Pinus taeda
AACTTTCTAGTAATATATAGTTATTATAACTAACTATCATCCTATAATTACCTTCTATATATATGTTAGATCTTTGATCTAACTAATTCCCATATAAGTTACAATTTTTAATAAACTAATAATTTAAACAATAGCTATAATTATTTATTTTATATAATTTAAGGTATGATAACTAACTCCCATTAAATTATCGATCTGACTTTTTCATTGTGGTTCCTAAGTCAAAATTAGTCGTTGGTCAAGATAGCCTTTGGAGGCTCTGATAAGACTATTTAACATACAAAGCTGGATCTGTTTCTTCAACTTGTCCTCACGATGAATCACACTGATTGGTTCGAAACGCGTAGACAAATGTCGTTCTACTTATAATTATTATGGATCAAAGAAGCCTCAATTCAACAATTATTTAACATATCAAATGCTACCCAATATATAATTATAATTATAATTACATTTTTATTATTAAATCATCTGAAATAACATATTCATGAGTATATAAGATAAAAAATCAATTCATATCAATTATAAAAATTATTTAGTATATCAAATTTCATTCGTTTGAACACTCGCAAAAAAGACATCATATTTTGTTGGAATAATATTTTTAACTTTAATAATTGAGTTAACTTTTTCATATTCCGTGAATATAGTAGCTACCTAATATATAATTATAATTATAATTACATTTTTATTATTAAATCATCTTAAATAAGATAAATAATTCTATGTTCATTAGTATATAAGATAAAAGATCAACTCATATGAATTATAAAAATTAGTTAGTATATCAAATTTCATTTTTATTAATAATCTGAAATATTGTTCTTATAAGCATTTTTATGCTCATAATCCAATCATTCGTTTCAGCACTCGTTAAAAAAAAGATGACATTATATTTTGTTGGAATAATATTTTTAACTTTAATAATTGAATTAACTTTTTCATATTTCAAAATAGTAAAATCAAGTTATTCAACTTGTATTACAGTTTATATTAACATGATCGTTTTATTTAAATATCTTAATTTTTATGATTTTCTATTTTTCATCTTGAGTTTCATTAAATACAATCTAACTTAACTGTATATGTAATATACGTCAAAAGTATGTTATTTTTTTTTGGAAAAGAAAGGATTAAAATTATCACGTAGGTATTATGTATTTAATATTAATAAGTCATTTATAAATGAAAAATATATGTCAAAAGTATGTTATTTTTTTTTAATTGAAAAGGAATGATTAAAATTACCATGCAAGTATTATGTACCGAATATTAATAAGTCATTTTATAAATGAAAAATGTATGTGAAAAGTATGTTATTTTTAAGTGTATATGTAATGTAGGTCAAAAATATGTTATTTTGTGTATGGGAAAAAATATTAAAATTATCATGTATGTGTTATATATTATGTATTGGATATTAACAAGTTATTTTATAAATGAAAATGATTTTATAAATGAAAATGATATGCAATTAATTGTGTGGAGCTTAGTATAGGGTAGATGTGTGAGTATTAGATGTGAGATGTTAGATGTATATAGGGTAAATGTGTAGATGTGATGTATGTCAAAAGTATGTTATTTTGTGTATGAAAAAGAAATGATTAAAATTACCATGTATGTAACCATATTAAGAAGTCATTTTATAAATGAAAATGATATACAATTCTATTAATTGTGTGGAGCCTAGTATAGGGTAGATGTGTGAGTATTAGATGTGAGATGTTAGATGTGTATAGGGTAAATGTGTAGATGTGAGATGTTAGATGTGAGATGTGTATAGGGTAGATGTGTAGGAGTGAGATGTGAGATGTTAGATTTGAGATATTAGATGTGGGATGTGGGATGTGAGATGTAAGTTGTGAGATGTTAGATATTTTTTAAATTCAATTTTTATTATTATTGTAATTTTGTTTTTATTAATAAAACTACCGACAATTTTTTAGATAAAAGAAAATATAATATACATATCACATTAAAATTTTAACATATAAATAGTACTTATAAATTAACATCCATTTTACCATATAATTAAAATAATGATTCCATAAGCATCTTTAAATTTAATTAATAAGCCATAAAAAATTTAATATTATAATATAACAATATTTTTAATCATGAATATTTACCATGGATATTATTAACCTCTAAATAGGTTTTTTTACAATACAATGGGCCAATGCCCAAAAGAGAAAGATGGAGAGAGGGGGAAGAAGGAAGAAAATCATAATACCATGGTTTAACAATACCATGGGCCATCTAGGATTTTGATTATTATGTTAAGGGTCTAAGTTTTTAATTATTCTGTTACAATATCATGGGCGGATACCATCGTTTATCAATACCACATGCCCAAAAACCATAACTTATTTCAAAATCAAAATATTTTACAAATACTTTATTTTAATTTAATTTATAAACATTTTTTAATTAAATTTAAAGAAAAAATGTTTTAATTACTTTTGAGATATATCTAAAACCCTCCATACTTCACGACTACTAAAAATATTCCCATAGAGATTAAATGAAGGTTTTATAATAAATTAAAAATGAGAATACTTTTATATATACATATCTGAAATTTACATAATATAAATAATATTATAAAGAACAAGGATAGATGCATCTTAACCAAGGATCCAAGTGAAGAGAGAAATAAAAGTGCATGATTCTTTTAAGTTTTTTATTATTGTATTTTCTTTGACGTGATTGATCCAAAATATAGGTTTAATGTTTTAAAATCAATTATGTTTTTTTTAAAATTAGA
Source organism: Pinus taeda (assembly GCA_000404065.3). NCBI lineage: Eukaryota > Viridiplantae > Streptophyta > Pinopsida > Pinales > Pinaceae > Pinus > Pinus taeda. The sequence goes on from APFE030142566.1 coordinate 136,696, forward strand.
TACTCTTAAATACAATACAACATGATCATATCTAAGAGAGAGAGAGTGACATGGAGGGGGAATAGAGTGGGGGGGAGAGACATAAAGGTGGGAGAGATAGGGAGACAGATGAAGGAAGAGAGAGAGGAGGAGGGAGAGAGGAGGAGAGACGGAGGGAAGAAAAAATACATTGAGAGATAGAGGTGGAGAGAGAGGGAGTGACAAGGGAGAGATGAATATGGAATGAGGGAGAGAGGAGATGAGGGAAGAGAGAGAAAATGAGAGGATAAATATAGGGAAATAAGAGGAAGAGATAGACAAAGAGACATAGATATGGAGGGGGGAGGAAGGGTGAGAGAAAAAAGGAGAGAGGGTGAGAGCAAGAAGGAGAGAGGGAGGGAGATAGTTATAAATTTGGGGGGTGGAGAGAGGGAGAGTGTGTGATGGGGGGGGAGAGAAAGGAAGCGAGAGGAAGGAAGAGAGAGAGGACTCGAGAGAGAAGAGAGAGGGCGGAAGTGAGAGATGGAGTTGGAAGTTGAAGAAAGAAATAAAGAGAGAAATATGGAGAGGGAGAGGGAGTGACAAGGGAGAGATGGAGGGACGGTGAGGGAGAGAGGAGAGCAAGAGGGAAGAGAGAGAGGGAGAGAAGGAGAGAGAGATAGGGAGACAAGGGGGAGAGAGAGAGAGAGAGAGAGAGAGAGAGAGAGAGAGAGAGAAGGGGATGAGAGAGAGGGAGAGGAAGCATTAGGGGAATTCTGAGGTCTAAAATGGGCCTCCTAAGAAAAATGTACAACCAAAATAAACTTTATAAGAACCAATAGGATTCAAGATGATGATGTCAACCATGGGGGATAATTCACAATTTTGGAGTAAAAAAGTAAAAAGACTAAAAAATAATAAAATAATAAAGCTACTTTTTCAACTCATATTTTCAGCTTATCTCCCTAAGGTTTTACTCAAATTTTAGGTGGGGGTACTCATTGGATGCAAAATTTAATTCCTCATCCAAGGAGTACCCATGTTGCATATTTTTGATGGACCTTGCTACATGAAAATGAGAAATAAATGTTGGGTGCGAGATCCCCCAAGGCAAGTTTTGGGGCTTAAAGCCCAAGTTTTGACTATGTCCGATGTAAAGACTTCGTGAAGTGTGGGCACGGAGCGCGATGTTGTAATTAATTCACAGGGTTGTCCACCTTTACCTTTGTAAATGTAATGTCGGCTTTAGAGATCCACCCATGGTCTGCGGACCATGGGATTGTATAAATAGAGCGAGGCTCTAAGTTGTAGAAAGAGATAAGAAGTAGATCTAAGAATCTAAGAGATGATGAATCATTGAGTCTTGATTGAGGTGTAAGGTCATGTTTTGGGTTGTAGAGTAGGAGAAGGCTCTGTAGCTGAGTGCGTGGACCCCTACAGCTGAGTGCGCAGACCCCTGCACTGAGTGCACAGAGGCCTAGTAGTCTGCAGCTGAGTGCGCAAACCCCTGCAGCTGAGTGCGCAGGGTGAGTCGAGTTTGTAATCGTTGGAGAAATTACTAAAGAGAAGTTTATTATCATTCTACGTGTCTTTTTCTTGTTTTATGCATTGAAGTATATTGGGTATGAATTGCAAGTTTACTGTTTATTTGTTGTGCGAACTTATATGAATATGTTGAATAAGAAAATATAAGATAAGTATTTGTTTATGTGAAGTTAACTAACAGTTATAAGAAGATAAGTAAGATTCGTAGTGTAACTTAGGGAAAGAGCGTAGATCGTTGCCTCAGCAGCGCAAAATCACCTCAGGCCTTGATTATGGTTGTGTGAAGGTGAGTATAACAGAGCACGAAGGCCTCACAGGCCAGGAATGTGCACTAAGTGAAATGCGCGAAGGTATTCATAGTTGGACTAAACCGACCCTTCAGACATCTCAAGGGTGTGAAAACTTGGTTCTAGCATCACCCCATACTGCTTTGGGTGAGACCTCAATCCGCGCTCCGCGGGTTGTTGCTAAGAGGGCTAGTAGTACAGGGATTTGTTTAGTTAGTTAACTTTGAACCTGGGTCAGGCCCCATCAAGCCAACAAATGGTTCTGTTGTCGGGACCGAAATCTGCATAGAGATGTCTGATGTCACATCACTAGAATCCATCAAAGAAGGAGATTGAAGGGTGGTTGGACAGGAAAATTCATGAATTCACGGCGCAAGAGAACAGGAATCCATGACTATCAAAGGAAGAGTGGTTAGACTGTTACCTGTACATAGGGATCCATGAAATTTTCTTCACATCTTTCCCTACTGAGCTGTACGAGTGGATCGCGAAGCTAGCAGATAGCCAAGGAAGGTGGAAGCTTGACGGACCTATTGTGTGGATCCTAGAGTTGGTGTGTAGATTAGAAGCATCGTAGGATAAGATTGTGCGCTTTGTTGATCATTGGATCAATCGAATTATAGGAGGATTCATTACCGAGTTAGCGGTAGATACTTTGGTCAGCTATAATGAGGCAGAACGACGCTTTCTCAAGGGACCGTGAGGTAAGTACGTAAAGTCTTTGAAAACTTGGATTAAAATGCTATTGTGAGAAAAGAGTATTATGCACCTACATTGATGTTTGGGGCTACGAAAAGTGGGAGAATTTACAGAAACGAAGGAAGTGCAGCACTAGAGACTAGCCCATTGATTTCACCTCCACAAAGGGATGAGGAAGAGCTCACAAAGGTATCTCCACGAAGTGACATCCATTTGATAAGGTAGAGGATTCTGCGCATACCACCTCCACCCACACCACCACCAATTTCACCATCGTCAACTCCATCGTCGCCCGTACCACCTCTGCCACCTCCACGTTTTAATATGGCAAACTCGATAAAGTTGCCTATGTTCAAGGGAGTAGGAAATGAAGATCCAAACCAATTTTGGTTCATTGTAAAAGCCGTATGGGAAGCGCAGGGAGTTAGAGATGATAATATCAAGAAAGTGACATTGGTTAGCACTTTGCAGGATCACGCGATGACCTGGTACATCAAGAACTCAAGTGATAATCTGAATGCGGGAATCATGATTATCCAAGTTGCGCTAACTAGGGAATTTAGCAGGTCGAAGTCAGAAGCACAGTCAATCATTAGGTTTAAAGAGATCACAATCCTACCAGGTGAGACTCCTTGGGAGCTAGATCAAAGGCTGAAGTGCACGATGCATGAGCTAACATGACTCTGATGGATGGAAAGCACCGCGAATGGTTTGTAGCATCACTATCGCTACATTTGAGGAACACGCTGTCGCAGCAAAGGTTAACAACTCAGGTCAAGGCTTTAGAGATTGCGATGAGGCTGCATGAGACCCTAATACAGGATCCTAACTTGGGAGTTTAGCAGATCTACGCGGAGTTAAAAAAACTTATGCCTAGAGATGCAGAATCTAAAACAAGACAAAATGGTTTGACCAGAAGCACACGAAGAGGTGTGGTGTGTGAAATGCAAAGGTCAGGGTCATGATAAAGACCACTGCCCAGTATTTGTGAATTACCTCTCGGGAGGGGGACCAATTCCATTAATATCGGAAGCACAAGCAAGACCAAGCACTGCACCTACTCTGTGGTGCATGATTTTTCAAATAAGAGGAAAGCATGCTACAGACAACAGCCATTTGTTGCAAAAGTACATGCAGAACTCGCAATAGTTGTTTTGTAATTTCTGTAGATCGGTAGGACACGATGAGCACACATGTAGAAGTTATGAGCTAATGATGGATAGAACTCCCACCTACAGGGTTCAGGCTGAAACACAGCCCATAGACCAAGGAGCAAGGATGGCGTGAACCGGATTCCAAGGGTGCGAATGAGGCTGAGGGGAGGAGGACCTGAGAGAGGTTGCGGACAACTGATATGCTACAATTACGGAGGGCCAAGACATTATGCCCATGATTATACGAATCTGACGCGTCCATCATGTTTGTATTGTACCTTGTTTGATCATGAGACGGAGGATTGTCCTACGTTGATAGCTGGCTATGCAACAAGGGAGCACTACCACCTCCCCTGACTCAGAACTTGCAAATGGTGAGGTTTGAGCCATGCGAGGACGATCCAAATGTAAATATTGTGCTCCCAAGTGGAATTACGACAGGAGATGATAAAGGCAAACAACCTGAAGAAAGTACTTGGATTCGTAAAGCTCTGGCGAAAGAAGCGAAGTTTGATTTGGAGTGCACTCAAGAAACTTTTATGGAAGCTAAGAAGAGCTTCGTTAATGCCTCCACTTCAGGAAGCAAATATAGACCGAAGCCAGAAATGGACCCATTGATGCTCGTAATGTTCCTGGAAACGTGCATGAAGCTATTGAGCGACAATAAAGCTATAAAGGGATTACATGAACTCATTAACAGATGCGCAGGGACCACACAAGGAGAACCACACGTAGTCTGAAACATTGGAAAACACAAGACAAGAACAAGAAGAGAAATGAGGTTAACCACGTAGATTTGAGAATATGATATGGACCAAGTAATTTTGGACTTAGGGTCGGATGCGAACGTCCTACCGAAGCAGACATGGGAGTGCATCGGGAGGCCTACACTACAGTGGTCTCTTATTCAGTTACGCATAGAAAACCAATAGAAGATAATACCCCTGGTGTGATTACAGGGAATCACTGTGGATATTGAGGGAGCGAGCATGCTAGCAGACTTTGAAGTGATAGAGATTGTTGATGACAACAATCCTTACCCTGTGCTCTTAAGAATGGATTGGGTCACTGACATGAATGGGGTGATCAATCTGAAAAAGTGCAAGATGATTTTTGAAAAGAAGTCTCTGCTTGTAGTAATACCATTGGACCCTGCTGAGGGATCGCGCTACATTGAGCCAGTGCATGACTATGAAAGTGGTGACGATTTGGACTGCATCTACAAAATAACTACGCAAGAGCAAGACTAGGTAAATCCCACCGTGAACGGATGAATTTCATGGGAGCGCAAAGGCTCCTATACTTCAGATTCGAATGAGGAGATAGAGCGATGGCAGAACTGGTTACACTGCATATCAATGGAAATGAGATATTTACCTACTTATGATGGATTAGGTGAGGTAGGTACTTTCCTAGACCAATTTGAGAGGGAGGTACAGGAAAAACAAATTTTTGAAGCCCTGAATTGGGTACTACATACTACACCTGCAAGGTGGTGGGGTACGCACAAAGGAAACTTTGATGACTGACGCGCCTGTAGGAGAATGATACACACACTGTTTGGGAAGCCTAGAGTGCAATTAACAGAAAAATACAACGGGTAGGATGATCTGCGCATGCATCTGGCTAAGTGGACGCAGGCCTATGGGGAAAAGCCACAACCTGAGTGGGTGCATATATTTTGTCCAACCCTGGATGTTATACCAATGAACTGGTATATAGAAAAATAGCTCCACCATGGAACAAATGAATGGGATGTCTTACGCGAAGGGTTCATGATGACTTTCAAATTTGAGGATGGATGGGATAGTATTGATGAACCACTACAAGAAGTAAAAGAAACCATATATAGGATGCCGCAAGAGTCAGTAGAGATGATTCAGTCTGGCTGGGATGCTCAGCTAAGTGACGTGTTGGAGTGTTATAATGTAACTGCTGAGGAAGAAGATGAAGATCCGAGGAACATCGATATTCTAGAGACAGAAGGCCAGTGCTAGGTCCAAGGACCACAAATTGAGAACCCCAACATAACCACGCCAGTAAAGCCCAAGCAGGTAAATATTGGTACAAAGGCGGAACCTAAATTCGTGATGATTGGGGACTATTGGGATGCCACAACAATGGATAAAGTCATTGAACTACTCCGCGAGTATCAGGACTTATTCCCAACCAAGTTCATGGAATTAAAGGGAATAATCAGAGACTTAGGGGTAATGTGGATCATGTCAAAAATTGACGTGAAGCCAGTAAACCAGAGACCGTATCGTCTAAACCTGAAATACAAGGAGAAGGTTTGCGTAGAACTAGATAAGATGCTTGTGGCAGGAATTATCAAGCCTGTCGAGGAATCCGATTGGGTAAGTCCAATGGTGGTACAAGAAAAGAAGTAGAAGGATGAAATAAGAATACGCGTGGATCTTAGGAAGTTGAACGATGTGTGTGTACATGATCCGTTCCCAACTTCGTTCACCGATGAAGTGTTGGAAAATGTAGGCAGTCAGGAAGCATATTCTTTCATCGATGGGTTCTCAAGGTACCACCAAATCAGAATTGCGCCAGAGGATAGGAGTAAGACAACCTTCACAATAGAGTGGGGTTGCTTTCAATAGATTGTTATGCCGTTTGGATTAAAAAACGTGCTTGCTATCTTCGCACGCGTAGTTGTTGCAGCGTTTAGGGAATATATTCATAAATTCTTTGAGGTCTATTTTGATGATTGGATTGTATTTGGGTTGGTTAGGAACCATGTAGTGAACCTGTGCTTGATGTTGGATACATGCCAAAGATGTCAAATCGCACTCAACCTCAAGAAATGTACGTTCCTTGTTCCTTTAGGGAACATGTTGGGGCATGTGGTTTGTAAACAAGGGTTGATGGTAGACCCCATGAAAATTGCAGTAATTCTGAATTTGGAAGCACCGTGCAATGTGAAGCAGTTGTGCACTACCTTGGGACATACATGGTACTACAGAAATTTTATCAAGAGTTACGCCCAAATCACTGCGCCGATGAAAAAGCTACTGAAGAAGGATGTCACGTTTTGCTGGGACGGTGACTGTAAAAGGAGCCTAGATATATTGAAGCAAAAGATGGTTACTGCGCCAATTCTTGTCTTCCTTAACTGGAAGAAAGAATTTCATGTTCATGTTGATGCATCGTGCACTACATTGGGAGCAGTTCTCACACAGGACAACGGAGAAGGCTTGGATCACCCTATCACATTCATGAGTCGCAGGTTATCTAAAGAAGAAAAGAACTATTTTACCACTGAACACGAAGGACTAGCTATGGTGTATGCACTCTAGAAATATTAGCACTATTTTCTAGGGGGACACTTCAAGATGTATACAGATCATCCACTGCTAAAATACTTGGTCAATAAGCCTGTGTTGGGGGGGCGCATATTCAAGTGGCTCTTATTATTCCAAGAGTATGATTTCAAAGTTGTTGTGAAACCTGGACAATTGAATGCGGGACCAAATCACTTGCTGCGCATTGAGATAAGGGAGGAACCTACGAGTTTGGAGGAAGGACTACCCGATGCACAACTTTTTGCTATGCGCGTAGCAGATGGACACTTTGAGGATATAATCCACTTTCTAACAACTGGAACTGCAGCAGAAGGTTACTCTGCCTAGCAGAAGAAGGAACTAGTGGTGAATGCAACAGAATTTTCTGTCATTGCAAGGCATTTATACAAGATGGGGATTGATGAGATACAACAAAGGTATGTACCAGAATTTTAATAAAGTAGCATCCTTGCAGATGCTCATGGGGGCCCCGTGGGAGGTCATTATGCAGGGAGAGCAACTGCACAGAAGATTCTCCGTGTAGGGTTATGGGGCCGACCCTTCATCAGGATTCAAAAGCACATTATAAGGCATGTGATGTATGTCAAAGAACAAGCAAGCCATCGCGGAGGGACGAGATGCCTTTGAATCCACAAATGACATTGTAGCCCTTCGAAAAGTGGGCAATCGACTTTGTAGGACCTATCAAACCTCAATGAAAGACATGTGCGAGATATATTATTATTGCGATAGAATACCTGACGCGATGGGCAAAAGCATAACCAGTAAAAGGTTACACAGCTGCAAAGTTCCTATTTGAACATGTACTGACATGATTCGACTGTCTGAAGATCTTGATGAGCGATTGCGGTACACATTTCCTGAATGAAACGATTAGTGCGTTGATGGAAGAGTTTCAGGTGTATCATTAGAAAAGCATGCCATATCACCCATAGGCTAATGGGACATAGAAGCATTTAACAAAGTGTTGGAGACCACGTTGACAAAAGTATGCAACACACAACAAAACAATTGGGACCTGCACATCCCCGTAGTTTTATGGTCTTATAGGACCACATGCAAGAAATTGATGGGACAAACGCCTTTTCGGTTGGTCTATGGGGAGGAAGCCATAATGCCAATGGAGTATATCGTGCTTAGCCTATGCATAACAACACTCATAGGTATGATGGACCACGAAGCCCTGGAGGAGAGGCTCACACAGTTGGAGGAACTCAAAGAATGGTTTTTGGCAGGATTCCATTATCAAGTACAAAAGAAGCGCAAAAAGCCATGGCACGATCGACATATCAAGCTGCACACTTTTAAGGTGAATGATTTGGTGTTGTTATATGACATCAAGTTTGATAAATTCCCATGGAAACTCCAAATGCATTGGATGGGACCATATGTTATTAAGGAAGTCACAGATGGTGGTGTGGTGCAGTTGGTGAAATTGAACGGCGAACTCTTCCCAGGAAAAGTAAATGATAGTTGATTGAAGCCTTACAGAGGTGGCTCGACCATCTGACTACCCACAGGAAGTCCAGTAGGCAGTGGCTCTACGTGCTGCCAACCTCGCAGCGGTTCGAGCAGAGTTAAGTGGTCTCGACGCGAAGATCTTCACACTCACAAAGTGACTCAAGGGCGAGTCATGATTTTTGCGTTAGGGGCCTGTTGGGCATGAGATCCCCCAAGGTAAGTTTTGGGGCTTAAAGCCCAAGTTTTTACTATGTCTGATGTAAAGACTCCGCGAAGTGTGGGCGCGGAGCGTGATGTTGTAATTAAGTCACAGGGTTGTTTGCCCTTAATTTTATAAATGTAATGTCAGCTTTAGAGATCCACCCATGGTCCGTGAACCATGGGATTGTATAAATAGAGCGAGGCTCTAAGTTGTAGAAAGAGATAAAAAGTAGATCTAAGAATCTAAGAGATGATGAAGCATTGAGTCTTGATTGAGGTGTAAGGTCGTGTTTTGGGTTGTAGAGTAGGAGAAGGCTCTACAACTGAGTGCACAGAGGCCTAGTAGTCCGTAACTGAGTGCATGGACCCTTGCAGCTGAGTGCACAGGGTGATCAAGTTTGTAATCGTTGGAGAAATTAATAAAGAGAAATTCCTTATCATTCTATGTGTTTTCCTATTTTATGCATTGAAGTATATTGGGTATGAATTGCAAGTTTACTATTTATTTGTTTTGCGAACTTATATGAATATGTTGAATAAGCAAATACAAGATAATTATATTTTTATGCGAAGTTAAATAACAGTTATAAGAAGATAAGTAAGATTCGTAGTGTAACTTAGGGAAAGAGCGCAGATCGTTGCCTCAGCAACGTGAAATCACCTCAGCCCCTCATTAGGGTTACGTGAAGGCGAGTATAATAGAGCGTGAAGGCCTCGTAGGCTAGGAAAGTGCACGAAGTGACCTGCGCGAAGGTATTCACAGTTGGACTAAACCGACCCCTCAGACATCTCAAGGGTGCGGAAACTTGGTTCCAGCATCCCCCCATACTGTTTTGGGTTAGACCTCAGTCCACGCTCTGCAGACTATTGCTGAAAGGGCCAGTAGTACAAGGATTTTTTTGGCTAATTAACTCCGAACCTAGGTTAGGCCTTGTTTAGTCAATTTAGTGTCCTAAATTTCTTACATAAATTATCAACCGAGGTTTGTAAATTGATGAAGTGTGGTGCACTATATGTGCTTAGTTAACCTTTCTCTTACTTCGTTGTTTTGTATTTTATGTTGTTTTTGGGGGGTTTCTGTTCTTTGATGTCCAAGAATGTACAACCTAAAACTATGAGAAAATTTAAGTGAATCTAATGAATTTTAAAGGAAAGGAAATGTTCCTAAGTTAATCTAATTTCCTAAAAATGGACCAAGAACTGTTAGCTAGTTAAAACCTAATAAAAAAAAGAGCATCTATCTTATCTTATCATTAGTCCTAATCCATGGATCTAATTCTTAAAATGAAGAATGAAATTGATGCAGAAGGTAACTCAGTAATTGCATTCATTAAATATTCAACCATTCAATTTTGGAATATGATTAAATCAATCTCCTTGAAATGATTATTGGGAATAACAGTGATGCAACTAAGTGAGGATCTGAAAGAAAAAAGGTAAAATCATGTAAAACTAACTATAAAAAACTAATGTATTTTTGACTTTCTCCAACATTCAAATGTGAAGTATTACCCTCTTGAAGTGTTGTGCAAGAAATCAATTATACCTTAGTTCCTAAATTCCTAGGAAAATAACAACGTACTAAGTAAGTTCAATCATTGTGTGAATTAGACATTTAACCATTTAGTTTAGGATCGTCATCATCTTGAAATGGCTTTTGAAAACATCCATTAACACAGTTAATTGACAATTATGTTCTAAGAAAATGAATGACAAAATAGTAAGAAAACTAAGCAAGTGTGTATTCTTATTACTTCAATCTTAATTCATTTTGGAAACAGAACTGTTTCTCTCCACAAGATATCTTAGAAGAATAAGGTTGAACAATTGTAATATACCATTATGCTATTGATTAAAAACTGAAATGAAATATCATCCTAATTAAGAAAACAAATTTGTTGAAAACAGAGTAATGGAAACTGAACTAAAAACAACAAATGAAAAACCTCCTTCAGTGTAGGGGGCCTCTACAACTGACATGGCTGGAATGCTAGCTAGTTAAGGATGCACTTTAGATGATCATAGGCAACACAAAGTTTTCATTTGTTGGAAATAATACTGAGAGGGGGGCGGGTGAATCAGTATTAGCAAATCAATAATCTTTTCATTTCCATTATCAAATTCATATACGCTACTTCAATTAAGGAAAACCGCATGTATATGCAACTGTGTTTAATGCAACTAGCGTTATCCAGCAAACTTATGATTTAGTTAATTACTCATATGTTGATCTTTAATGAGTGCATCAGAACATTATTGACGATATAAAAAAACAGGTGCAATAAAACAGAACATATCATCACACATAATAAGCACGCATGAACACCATGATATAAGGTGGAAACCCAATGTGGGACAAAAACCACCTATTGTTGTTTTCTTTAAGATAACAAAAACTTGTTTACAATCTTGTACTGGCACAGACTCATACCAGTACACAGGCACCCACCTACAGAAGGCTACAACCTTCTCTCGTTATCCAACATCTACTATAAGGGAGCTACAACCCCCTAGCTCTTGTACTAGCCTGTTATCCGGGAATAGTGTCCCCTCGGATGCTGCTATTACCACTAAGATGGGTGGCTATCTTAGAAACAACAATCAAAGTCTACTATTGTTTCCTTTTATGAAAATAGACAAGAGGAGAACCAAGAAGACCAACCTGAGTCTTGCGCTTGATTTCCTCTCCTTCTTGATAGAGCTTCTCCGCTTCTTCTTTGTCTGCCCAGCTTCAAAATAACCTATGGAATCACAGCAACATACTACTATCGAAGAAACAAGGATCTAAATTCATAAATAATACAGGATCAGATGTATATTATCCATATAAACGCATATATAAACAAGTACACAAGAATATGGAAGGAAACAAGAATAACTTTATTAAGATGAAAAGTAGCAAGAGGATTACAACCATGTGCTATGACCCAACATCATCCTCCAGCTAGGAAGCCCTTGTTCACCTCAAGCAAAGCTTAGATCACCCAACACTATGAATATACACCAGAAAACCAACAACACTTCTCTATAAGATACAAAATTCCAGCCTCTGGATCTATGTGATGAGGGATCCATATA
>APFE030142566.1:156795-172029 GCA_000404065.3 Pinus taeda
AGTGGAGAACTTCTAGGAGATGATGTAATCAGCTGACCTTGTTCCTTTAGGCAGTGAAGCAACACTTTTAAGGACTTAGGAGCCCTCAGTTTATGGACATTTATGATTGGGGTTGAAGTGCCCAAAAATGTCTGTAACATAGCCAATATATATTTACTAGTACGTAGGCGCCAGCCTATAGAAGGCTACAACCTTCTCTTTTCTTCCAGGGACCATGTTTCATAAATTTTCAGACTAGATCCATCAATGCAAAACAATCACCACTGCAATACAACGATCAACTATATCTGCACCATCGATCTCTGAATCACCCAACAACCAAATCACTGAAACCTTGTCATGAAAACACAGTCACCAGAGCACAAAGCAGAACCCAGAACTCTGCAACAACCACTAGAGCCAACAACAACCTCAAATATCAAATCTCATAATATGCTACTTGGTTGTGTCAAACTAGCATGTATATGCTCTTTCACCAAAGGGAACCCGTGTACAGATCTGAAAATAATTACTTATACCTTCGCTGCAATTTTCAACTTCAGATATACCCAGAACATAAGATATAAAGGATAAGACATGCGTCAATATTCAGATCTATTCATGATCATACCATATAATGATAATGCATTTTAGTCTTCATGATCCCGATTCATCAACCTTCATTCGTCACATAGGTGCATCCTTAACAAAACATCACATACCCATAACTTGCATACTAGATCTCACCCTTCATCAGATATTCATCACTTGCACACTTTCACTTTGGCCTAATGATATTCTTCCCCTTATATAGGTTTAGGCCTCTCTCAATACCATGGTCCAAAACCACATAGGACCAATACCTTGGACCCAATACCTGGGGTCAATACCTCAGACCAAATACCATGGACCAACACCAAAATACCATGGTCCAAATACCACGGACCAACACTTAGTTTTCTAACATGTACGCGCCTTTCCTTATGTGAAAGTGTGTGTGTACAACATATGCGCCTTTGTATATAGTTAACCTACGTGTATACGCAAATTGGTATATAGTGAACTTGTGTATACCTTTCTTTCTTCATTCTTGTTGTTTACCTACTATACTGTGATCTTTCATCTCAGAGAGTTTCCATCAAGGAAAAAACTTGCGTCATACGTGTATCATAATGCCAACAATCTCCCCCTTTGGACTTGATGGCAACAACCACACCAAGTCACTCTCCCCCTTTGACATCAAGAGCAAAGGCCAGACCAAGATATTCTCTCCCTTGATATACATTTTGTTTTCCATACTCCCCCTGAGTACATGCTGAAATCTCTAATTGAGCTCCCCCTTTGTACATGCTAATATTTATGAATCCATCCATGCTCCTCCTGAGCCCATGTCGAGTCTGCAAAAATATTTTTCAAAAGAATAAAATGACTCTACAACTCAACTAAGTGAGTATGACCTTCCTATCACCAATGACTCATACATACATCAATCTCCCAACCAAGTGGGGATACACCATTTTGACTCATCCACCGAACCAAATGGGGATATACCAAATGTTTATACATGACAGAAATAGACATTATTATATCATCCTTCCCATGCAAAGTAGGGTTACAAATTGGGTCTTTTCATGACCTTTACATCAAATGATATACATGACTTTTATAACAATGACCAACAATCTAAACAAGACCATGATAGTCATTAGCAACTATCGTACACCATATATGATCTGCACCATAAGCATCTGTCACCAGCATCCAGACCTGTAACCTGCAATATCATTCTCTTGGCCAACCAACAATAAGTAGCAAGATGTATCATAAGAATCATCACCAGAGACTTCTAACCATAATGCCAACAATGCATTATTCGAAGCATATGCTCCCCCATGAACCTGTGCCATATACCATGACCTAACCATATCAGACTTCTTTTCCTGAATCTGTTATGCTGCTTTTTTTTTAGAGCTCCATATACGCGACTCCACAACCTCTAACTCACGTATATACATGACTTCGCTTCATAATATTTGTGTATGAAAATTGGAATATTGAAGGTTTACACTTTCAGCTTCCCCTGGGTCTGTTATGTCTGTTAACTGAGTTATGCCACATATTTCTGACACTAATTTTTTCTTCTTCAATACCTACGATTAAGATGATGTATGCTCCTTTTTCTTTGGTGTCCAAATTTTTCTCCTGCATTCCTTTACTTTATGTCCAAACTTGTTACATGCATAACATCTTACATGTTTCATATTCCTTTTATTGCAATCAATAGCTTTGTGACCAAACATATTGTAAGCAAAACACTATCCTTAAAGTACCTAAAACGTGATGATCTTTCTATGTGATGGTCTTGAACCATTCTTCTTCTACATCTGGCCGCAACATGTCCAAGATTATGACATTCATAACATTCAACATTACTCATCAGAGGAAATAACCATCTATCACTTCCTCAGTTAGGAGCAAAAGACTTTCTTTGAAGAATTTCTTTCCTTGGTTCTTGTTGGGGTTGACCACTTATCTCCTTGTTGATCATTTCAGATTTTGCATTAGAATTCCTTCCCTCACCCTGTGAGCTAGATTCACCTTCAACAATTTCATAAAAACCAAGACCAGTTTTGATAGCAGGGGATCTTTGACTACCAAGAATATCATACAAAATCTTATTACTATCTTGAAATCGTAACAGTTTATCATTTTCTTCTAATTTACCTTTTAATATATTTACCTCAACCTGATGTTGTTCTTCGTTTTCCAGATATTGCTTCTTTATGTTTTCTTCAACTTTTCTTCCTTCTTCCACTTGTTGCCTTAACTCGAGCACTTCATGTTCTTGTTCTTCAAGAGCTTCTTCATTCTGCTTCTTTGATTCTTCAAGATATTCTTTTAGAGAGAGGATCTTAGCTTCAAGTCTCTGTATTGTTATGCTCTAATCTTTTACTACATCCTGCAGCTACTCCCTTACTCTGGTTACTGTCTCCAGCTGATCATTTAATATGGTAACTTCTTCTTTTTCTATGTCATTATTTTCATATGCCGTGAGAAGTTTAATTTCTTGATTATATTCATCACTATTGGATGATTCATTACTATTATTATGAGTATAATAACTTCTATTACCTTCTTTAGACATCTTTCCTTTGTTATGAGGGCATCTAGCAGCGTAATGACCAACTCTTCCACAAGAAAAACATTTGAAAGGTAGCTTACCTTTGAACCTTCTAGATCCCCATTGAAGATTCTTGACAAAATTTACCTCATATTCTTCTTCTGAAATGTATCCTGATTCATTGAGGTTTTGTTTTCCCTTTGTTGATACTTTAAATGCGGCTTCTCTCCTTTCTGATGGTCCTCCTTTTCTCATTTCAAAAGCAATTAAGATTCCGTGAAGCTGCGTCATAGTGATATTTTGTAGATCCTGTTTTTCTTCTATGGCAGATGCTTTGGGTTCAAATTTAGCAGACAAGGATCTCAAAAATTTCTCAACTAAGACAACTTCCTTAATTTCTTCACCTAGATTCTTCATACAATTGACAATCTCATCTATACGTAGGAAGTAATTAGCTATGCTTTCATCACTATGCATCTTAAGAGTTTCATACTGAATTATGAGATTTTGAAGCTTAGCACATTTTACCTAAGCATCTCCTTCGTAGCTTAGAATGATTTTGTCCCATATTTCTTTGGCTGATTTGAGCTACATGACCTTGACAAACTTGCCAATAAGATAGTAACAGCTTTGGCATTGATTTCATATTGCTTTCTACTTGTCGTATCTGTAGGAATTACTGATGGAAATGTATATCCTCCTTCCACGATTTCCCAAATATCTATTCTAAGCAATTGTAGATAGGCTATGGTTCTTATCTTCTAGTAAACAAAATTGCTCCCATCGAAGATTGGTGGTCTGATGGATCCCTCTCTTTCTTGATTACTCATCCTGATGGATCTTCCTTCAAGCGATCAAGCTTCTTCTGAAGGACCTGCTTTGATACCAATTGATGGAAATAATACTGAGAGGGGAGGGGGGTGAATCAGTATTAGAAAATTAATAATCTTTTCATTTCCATTATTAGATTCATATACACTACTTCAGTTAAGGCAAGCCGCGTGTATATGCAACTGTGTTTAATGCAACTAGCGTATATCCAACAAACTTATGAGTCAGTTAATTCATCATATGTTGATCTTTAATGAGTGCATCAGAACATTATTGACCATATAAATAGAAAACAGGTGCAGTAAAACAGAATAGATCATCACACATAAGAAGCACGCATGAACACCATGATATAAGGTGGAAACCCAATGCGGGACAAAAACCACCTGTTGTTGTTTTCTTTAAGATAACAAAAACTTGTTTACAATCTTTTACTAGCACAGATTCATACCAGTACATAGGCAACCACTTGTAGAGGGCTACAACCTTCTCTCGTTCTCCAACTTCTACTAGAAGGAAGCTACAACCCCCTAGCTCTTGTACTAGTCAATATATATTTACTAGTACGTAGACGCCGACCTACAGAAGGCTACGACCTTCTCTTTTCTTCCAAGGACCATGTTTCATAAATTTTTAGACTGGATCCATCAATGCAAAACAATCACCACTGCAATACAACCATCAACTATATCTTCACCATCAATCTCTGAATCACCCAACAACTGAATCACTGAAACCTTGTCATCAAAACACAGTCACTAGAACACAAAACAGAACCTAGAACTCTACAACAACCACTAGAACCAACAGAAACCTCAAATATCAAATCTCATAATGTATACAGTACTTGATTGTGTCAAACCAGCGTGTATACGCTCTTTCACCAAAGGGAACCGGCGTACCGATTTGAGAATAATTACTTATACCTTCGCTGCAATTTTCAACTTCAGATATACTAAGAACATAAGATATAAAGGATAAGACATGCGTCAGTATTCAAATATAGTCATCATCATACCATATAATGATAATGCATTTTAGTCTTCATGATCCCGGTTCATCAACCTTCATTTGCCACATAGGTGCATCCTTAACAAATCATCACATGCCCATAACTTGCATACTAGATCTCACCCTTCATTAGATATTCATCACTTGCACACTTGCACTTTGGCCTAATGATCTTCTTCTCCTTATATAGGTTTAGGCCTCTCTCAATACCATGGTCCAAAACCACATAGGACCAATACCTTAGACGCAATACCTGGGGTCAATACCTTGGACCAAATACCATGGACCAATACCAAAATACCATGGTCCAAATACCACGGACCAACACTTAGTTTTCTGACATGTACGCACCCTTCCTTCTGTGAAAGTGCATGTGTACAACATATGTGCCTTTGTATATAGTTAACCTGCATGTATACACAACTTGGTATATAGTGAACCTGCGTATACCTTTCTTTCTTCATTCTTGTTGTTTACCTGCTATACTGTGATCTTTCATCTGAGAGAGTTGCCATAAAGAACAACACTTGTGTCATACCTGTATCATAATGCCAATAGTATTATGAAAAACAAAGTCTGAACACAGAGTATTAGCAAAACCTTGAACTGAACGTAATTCCTTCTAACTTCTAACTACCGCTCGTTTCCATGCAACCAATATTTATAGGAAAATATCATTACTGTTTATGAGATAAACTTGCTACAGGTGGCTAATTTGAATTAAATCTAACATGATTGTTTATGAGAAAAACTTGCTACAAGCGGCTAATTCGAATTGCAATAGGACAGTTTAAACTTTTAATCAGCTATAGCTGGCTAATTCAAATTAAATTTGCAATAGAACTGTTAGACTCTTGATTAGCTATGAAAGAGCAAAGAAAGAATCCTATTGCTTCCAGATTACGTATTTTTATTCCATCTTTGACCATGACTTTAGGCTCGCTTTTCTGTCGATCTGGACCGAGTGAATAGGATAGAATCCATGTGGATATGGTTCTAAAATGCCCATGTGGCCCAATTATTCATTTGACACATGGAACCTGCCAAACCATGAGAGTAGCTACAGAATCCATAGTTAGCGGCAGAATAGGCTACGTTCTGTAGCTAATTCGTAAAAATATTTTCAAATAGCAAGAAAATGAAAATATAATACGGTGATCATTTTAATGCTTTCCTTAAGACAAAACCTATCATTTATCATTGATTGGGTCTATAAACTTATGAGAAAGTGAGGGAAAAAGTTGAGAAAAATGTTAAGGAGAGGGTAATTCTAAGGTTCAACATACCCCCACTGCAAAATAATTGCATGTCCTCATGCAATTTTCCAAAAATGTGAGTTCTTCCTCCCTAACGCATTTGCTCAGACACCTCTGCTAGTACATCCAATTTCCTTCTTTTTCTCTTCTTTGAAGTGACTATCATTCTAGGCTTTCTCATAAGAAGCTTGTACTTAAGTTTAATGACTGCTCTGTTCAAAATCTTATTCTTTCTTTTCAATTTATTGTTTTTCTTATACCACAGTCCTAGATGTAGAATGGTATTATTGTGAATTTCCTTGTCCAATTTATTTTGTTCCTTCAAGGTATCATTCTCCTATTTGATATGTTTGTTCAATATCTCTAATTCATAAATTTCCTATTTGAGAGCATCAATTAGAGGTTCTTGTGGATTGACAGAAGGTTTTGGTTTCATTGAGGCACTTCTCTTCTCCAATGATTCTATATAGTCATAGATTTGTTGCACTGGGTCTATGCCTGGAGATCTCTGCTTGGGCTACCTTCAAAATGATGAACAAGAGAATTTTGAGGACTGTGTACAGAAGAAATTTTAACAGGAGATTGTTTTGGGGTTTCCTCGTCTAAATTTATAAACTTCGTCCTTGATGATGTTTTCTTTACCAAACCTCAGAGTCTAGAGATTCTTCTAAGTTGTGGAGGAACTACATTCTCCTCATCTGTGACATTTTTCTCCTTTCTTATCTTCCCTCTTGCCTCAATTTTCTTCCTGATTTCTGTCATTTCTTCAGAGTTTAACTTTTCATCATCTTTCTGCAATGAAGACTCGGGTCTGTTTTCAATAGTTATACTAGTCTTCTTTCTTCTATTTATTCTGACATTATCTTCTTTATGTGACTCAGGTGCTTCTTGGAAATGGTTTCTAATAAGGAAATTCTCCCAGGTATCTCCTATGATTTTTAAATGAAACTCAATCAATATCCTTATCAGCCCATCATGATACAAGGTTGTATCTATGAATTGTATTCTCTTTTGCACATTTGAGGCCATCCTTCTTAAACTATTTAGCACGAAGAAAGGAATATTGATTTCTCCATTTTATAAGAAATTCATCAGTAAAGAGATATGGTAGACATACATGCAACCAAACCTCCCCTCACAAGTGATAAATTTCTGTAATACCAAGAGCATGTTCCTCCACTTACTTTTAAGAGCTGAAATGGGAATTCCTTTTCTAAAAACAGAGACATCCATACCTAGGTTTTTGAGTATTACTTTCCATGATTCATTGTGGAACTCCTTGTTCTTGAACCATCTTTCACCATGCGTTGGAAGTTCTACACCCTCGGTCATGAATGACTCAATCCCTGCAAAATTGATATATCCAATTTCTATCTTTGTGCCATCAAAAGATCGAGCAAAAGATTTTGTAATATCCTTATGAAAACCATCAAATTTCTTGATGAATTTAAGCTATCGAGCTTTCTGAAACATTTCTTTGAGTTGTGGGTATCCTTCCATGTACTTTGCTCCTACCGTTTCTGATCTGACAATTAGTCCCATGCCTTCTACTACGCAGAGTTCTCAACCTTCAGAATTACCCTTCTTGGTTTTACGAAATGAATTGGTTGCGAATATGGTGAAAGGAACTGCGGGTTTGTATGAAATGAATAGATGGTAGGGGTTCTGGAGACATGTAGACAAGTATGTCATGTCGTAGTCATGATCACTAATAATCAACGTGGGAGTTAATTATGGACCGTTATGTGACAAAATATGGAGGATGTGGCGGATATGTAGTATGATGGAGATTGCAATCAAATCAAATGATGATTCATCAAGGAAACATATGAATATCCATATTATATATACTTTATGTTTTAACCTTGCTATTTAAAATAAATTTTTGCACTTTACCTTTTAGAACTTAACCTTTTCATTTGTTGTGTTTTCTTTGGTGTTGATCCGTAGGTACCCTTTTAGCATATTGGTCTTCAAAACAAGATTCTTCAATTTCCTACAATCATCATTTGTTTGTAAGCTATATAATTATGCCAGAGCTGCTGAATGAGATATGGTTGGAGAATCAAATTAGTTGCAGAATGGAATCAACTTCAAAGCATGATAAAAAATGAAATTTGGCTATGGAACATGAATGTGAAATGAAATGGAAATTGAATATAATAGTGAAATGGAATGAAAGTGGAGTGAGATGGAATGAGACTGTAAAATGAAATGAATTTGCAGATTATTAACTGCAAATGAATGTATATTTATGTCAGTACTTATTATAGAAAGGAAATGGAAAATATAGGATGTCAGAAATCTTTGATTTTCACCCTGTATTTTCTGTATAAGTATGCCAATTAATGATTGGTTTTCATACTTATATATTTTATTATTTTTTTTTATGATTTTTTTACTATATATATATATATACACACAGGAAAAAATAAAAGCTAATTTAGTGGAGAAGAAGAATTCTTCATCACCAACTTCATTTCAGTGTTATCTTGGAAAATCTTGATAAAATCCTCTCTTGAAATTGGCTTATGATATATCTTCAACCAATGACCATTCACAAGAAAAGGTACCTTTCTTTCATCTATTGTCCTTATTCTCACTGCTCCATTATTAAAGAATTCTTCAATCTCATATGGCCCAAGCCAATGAGTCTGAAACTTTTCTTGAAAATCTTTGAATTTTGAATCGAACAAAAGTGCCCAATCGCCTGCTTGAAAATTCTTCTCTTTAATATACTTATCATGCCATTTAACCCTTTGCTACTGGACTAAATTGGTTCTTTGAATTGCATCTTGCCTGATTTCATCAAGCTCATTGAATTGCTCCAATTTATGTTTCTGTGCTTCTGATAAATCCAGTCCCAATTGGACTGCCATCTTGAAGGTTCTTATTTGAAACTCTATAGGGAACATGACTTGCTTCCCATAAACAAGCTCATAGGGAGTATCTCCTATTGTGTTCCTACATGTAGTTTTGTAGGCCCATAAGTCTTCAAGAAGCCTTTCTGCCCAATCTCTTCTATGTAGATGTATAGTCTTAGTGAGAATTCCTTCAATCACCTTATTGGTAGATTCAACTTGACCATTTGCTTGTGGATGATAAGGATTAGACTTTCTGTGTTTGATCTTGTAATCTTCCACAAGCCTTTCCACCATTTTAGATGTAAATTGAGATCCCTGATCTGTCACAATTTCTCTTGGAACACCACAACGAGTGAAGATGTCCTCAAAAAGAAAATTAACTGCATATTTTTCATTAGCAAAAGGTAATGCTTTAGCCTCTACCCATTTAGTGACATAATCAATGCATACCAAAATATACTTCCTTTGTTTAGATGGAGGATTAATTGGTCCAACAAAATCCAAGGCCCATTTTTCAAAAGGTTCAATGAGTACCTGAGTTTGTAGTGGCATTTCATCTGAATGAGTAGGTTTTCCTACCCATTGGCAACTACCACACCTTTTGACATATTCTTTGGCATCTCTGAAGATGGAGGGCTAGTAATATCCTAAATGGAGGATTTTATAGGTTGTCCTCTTGTCAGCAAAGTGTCCACCAAAAGGTTTATCATGACATGCCTTAAGAATTTTAGCCATTTCGTCTTCTCGAACATATCTTCTGATCATGAGATTTGGACTTGTTTTATACAATTCATTAGTAATCCATGAGTAAATTGCACTTGTTTGAATGATTTTTCTTTTCTCCTTAGGAAACAAGTGTGAAGGTAATTTTCCTGTGACTAAGTAATTGGCAATATCTGCGACCCAAGGGGTCTAAGTAGTTATTGCAAAAAGATATTCATTAGGAAATTTATCTTCAACTGGAGTTTCATCTTTGATATTTTGAATTCTAGACACGAAATCAGCATTTGTGTTTTTTTTTCCAGGTCTATCTAGGACAGTGACGTTGAATTCTTGTAGGAGTAATAACCATCTTGTAACTCTGCCATTAGTAATGGGTTTATTCATTAAGTACCTAATTGCATAGTGATCTGTATGAACAAAGGTTTCATAGCCTGTTATGTAATGTCTGAACTTGTTGATAGCATGAACAACAGCTAAGAATTCCTTTTTAGTTACAGTGTAATTTAACTCAGTGGGAGTCAAATTCTTGCTTGTGTAATAGATGGCATAGGGGATCAAATATTTTTGTCCTAATACAACTCCCATAGTTTTATCTGAAGCATCTATTGAAATATGAAAAGGTAGTTTCCAATTTGGACCTCTTAAGATGGGTGCTTCAGAAATTTTTGCTTTTAAAGTCTCAAATGCCAAATGGAAATCAGGATTCCAATTGAATTCACAATATTTGGTGAGTAATTTGAAGAGTGGGGATGCTAGTTTAGTGAAATTTTCTATAAACCTTCTATAGTATCTTGTGAATCCTAGAAAACTTCTAATATCCTTTTGACAACTTGGAATTGATAGTTTAGAGATGACTTCAACTTTAGATTTATCAACTTTAATTCCATCTCTTGAAATGTGATGTCCTAAAACAATCCCTTCTGTAAACATCATAAAACATTTTTCATGGCTTAGTGAAAGGTTTGCTTCCTTACATATTTTAAGAACTTTTTCCAAATTTTCTAAATCTTCTTCAAATGTATTCCCATAAACTGTAAAGTCATCCATATACACCTCTACACAATCATGTATTAGATCTGAAAAAATTCCTAGTACTGCTCTTTGGAATGTTGTAGATGCATTGCACAATCCAAAAAGAAGTACTCAATAGGAATAAGTTCCCCATGAACAGGTGAATGTGGTTTTATCTTGATCTTCTGGTGCTACCTGAATTTGATTGTAACCACTAAACCATCCAAAAATGAGAAATACTTCTTACCTGCTAATGTATCTAACACTTGATCTATAAAGGGCAAAGGAAAATGATCTTTTATGGTAGCTTTATTTAATTCTTGATAATCAATACACACCCTCAATTTACCATTATTTTTAGGCACACTCACTAGAGGAGAAACCCACTGGCTGTCTGAAATTGGGTAAATGAAGTTTACATTCAACAATTTTTTCAACTCCTCTTTCTCAATTTTCCTAAGATTTGGATTCATCCTTCTTTGAGGTTGTCTGATAGGTTACAATTTTCCTTAATGTAGATGTGATGTATACAAGTCTTAGGACTAATTCCTTTCATGTCAGTGTATTCCCATGCATATGCAGAAGAATATTGTTGTAATGTTTTGATTAGCTTTTCTTGTTGTAATTTTTCCAAGTTATTGTTTATGTTCAATGTTTTCCCTAGAAAGATTTCAAATATAGAGCTACCAACTTCTTCCATAGAATAAAGAGACATCTACCTAGATGACAAATATTCAATGTTGTATTTTTCTTGAAATTGATCATGTTCATATTCTGGAGATGATTCAAAATTTTCCATTTTATTTAAGATTTGACTATCTTCACTAATGGTTGAAATAATAAAGAGGTTGAATATCATTTTCATCATCAATCCATTCTTTGTCATCTATCTCTGTGATTTTTCTTGCTGGAGGATATAGAGTGAATTTCTTAGTTGAGTTACCATCAGAGCTATACATATCACCTGATCTACAACTAATGAAAGCATCAGCTGTAGCCAGCCAAGGTCTTCCTAATATAAGTGGATGTCCTCCTAGATTGCTCTTAGAGGTTAAGATCATAAAATCAACAGGGTACTCCCAGGAGTCTAAGGACACTGAAATATCTTCTAACACACCATCTGGTTTGATTACAGATCTATCTGCCAATTGCAATAATGTAGGTGTATAAAGAAGAACAGGAAGTTAGATTTTAGGCTTCTGTGGAAGTTTTTTGCAATTAAAATTAGGGTTCTTGGTTTATTTATAT
This sequence comes from Pinus taeda, assembly GCA_000404065.3. NCBI lineage: Eukaryota > Viridiplantae > Streptophyta > Pinopsida > Pinales > Pinaceae > Pinus > Pinus taeda. The sequence goes on from APFE030142566.1 coordinate 168,840, forward strand.
CCAGGTTAATGTCTCCTTCTCTCAATAATATTTCATTCATTTTCTATCTTTCTGATTTGTCCTGATGATGGACCCCCTTTGGGGTTTGAAACGTCGACACAATGAACAAAAAACTGTGGACAATCCGGATCATACCAGTGCAAGAATAGGAAGCTTGATTTGATCCATGGTTTGTTTGTTCATGATGTTTATTCCTGCTCCTAAATCAATCAATGTATTAAGAATTTCAACTCCATTGATATGTGTTTTTACAACTGGACTTCCTGGATCTACATATTTTTGTATGGAAATTTTTTCCATCATTATGTCTGTTATTTTTCTTGCCCGTTGAATTCTTTTTATTTCTTTTGTTTTTCTTCTTGGTTTCTTCATGCTCAACTCCTTTATTGTTTAACTAGAATTCGAATATCCTTAATGGATTGTAACAAAGGGATTTTGATACAGACAATTTTCAATTCATCTAGAAAATCATAATTAGCCAACATAATATGCTTTTCTACCCTCTATCAACTTGTAATATTTTAGGGAAAGGAGGTGTAGAAGTAGATACTGGTGGTTGTTGTATGATAGGGGTTGAGTTTATTAGTTCTTTCTATTTTTCATTTTCAGTATTCTTATTTTGAAGATATGTTCCTTCAAAACTCTTGTTTGGCTGTAGGGAATTTTTCTCAGAATTGTCTTGTTCTTGAATAACTACAGAAGGTTTTTTCTTTTCTAATATCCTACCAGTTCTCACTTGGACATCATGTTGGAAATAATACTGAGAGGGGGGGTGAATCAGTATTATCAAGTCAATTATTTTCTTTTTCAAACCCAAATCATATACGCTACTTCAGTTAGTGAAAACCGCGTATATATGCAACTACAGATAAGGAAACCTGCATATACCATGCAGACTTATAATTTAATTTATCTTACAGATGTTGATCATTAATCTATGTATCAGAATCAAATAAACAGTAACCAGAAACAGTGAAATAGAGCAGAAGGCAATCACACACAAGAACACAAGATATAAGGTGGAAACCCAATGTGGGTGAAAACCACTTGTTGCAATTCGTCTCTATCTTCCTTTATTTAGATATTTCTTTTTACAATGTTTCTGTACTAGTGTAGTCCTTTACCAATACGCAGGCTGCTACCTACAGAGAGCTACAACCCTCTCTCGTTCTCCAGCTTTTCTTGGAAGGGAGCTACAACCCCCTTAGCTCTTGTACTAGCTAGGATACTAGTACGCAGGCTACTACCTGCAGAAGTCTACAACCTTCTCTTTGCTTCCAGGGACCACGTTTCATAAATTTTCAGATTGGATCCATGAACATCAATCAATCATCAAACAATCTCCTTTTCACCAATTAACACTGAATCAAATAGACTCTTCTCTGACAGCTGTACCTAGAAAACAGTAACAGTAACCACACACCAAATTCTGAACCCGGAACACTGTAGCAATAAATAGAAGCAGCTAGAATACAATTTAAGAGACGTACGCTACTTTAATAACCAGAAACCTGCGTGCATACGCTTCTGTGTTTGGACCAACCTACGTATATGTTGTTTTTAGTCATAGAACCAGCGTGTATACGCGCCTTCGCTTCACTGAACCTGCGTACAAATCTATAAAGGATAATTCACTCTTCCAATCATTCAGACATTAATTAACCGAGATTACCAGATTTACAGATCAAGCATGCACCACATATAACAGATCAAAATCATTCAAAGATACTATTATTCAAGCCTTAATATTTTGACTCTTCAATAGAACTTCTCCTTCTCCTTGCGCTCAGGTTCCACCTTCATTCAGATCCAGATCTGCACCATAACCCAATCCCCAGTATTCCAGATCTAGCACTTTATCAGATATTCAATTCATTCAGATTATCCTTTGCCAAATGATCTCCTTCCTCTTTTATAGTCTTAGGCCTTTCACAATACCACAGTACTAAACCATAACAAATCAATACCTTGGACTCAATACTTGGGATCAACACTTCTGATGAGATACCATGGCCCAAAAACCATAGGTCCAAATAACAAGGACTAAATACCATGGACCAAAAGTAAGTTCTCCCACATGTACGTGCTTTTTCTTGCGTGAAAGTGCATGTATACGCATACGCGACTTCAGAACGCCTAACCGGCGTGTATACGCGGCTTCGTCAAGGTGAACCTGCGTATATATATTTTTCTTCTTTCTGAGTGCCTGAACTGTGATCTGTCACCAGAGTGAGTTGCCATCAAGGACAACACCTGTGCCATAGCGCCAAACCTGTGCCATAATGCCAACAATCTCCCCCTTTGGACTTGATGGCAACCCTAAGACCCATCCTCAAAGTCATTCTCCCCCTTTGTCATCAAGGGCAAAGTGTTGTGCTCCCCCCTGAGTACATGCTGAAATCTCTGCTCTGCTGTGCTGACCAAGCTCCCCCTGACTTGTAGGCAAGATTTGAAAAAAGATGTTCTTCAAAAAGAACCATGACTTATACATCAGAAAAGACCTTCCTATCACCAACAAACTCTATACATACATCCATCACCCAACCAAGTGGGGATACACCAGAAATTTACATAAGATAACCAAGTACATTACATCATTCATCCCAGGCATAGTGGGGAAACCAAAATAGGTCGTTACATGACCTTGACAATAAACGATATACATGACATAGAGATGAAATAACAAGACTTATGAAAGTCACTAATAATTGATATCAGCAGCCTCTGTCAATCACTCTACAAATCAGCAACCATGTTTTCCCTCTGTTCTCTTTCTCCAGCTGATCCACATGAACCCAAAACAGCTTGTGTACTCGAACCAAAAGATTCTAATGTAATGCCAAAAATGCATTATCAGAAGTTTATCTGCTCCCCCTGAACCTGTGCCAGATGGTCTCTGTTAGACCCATATCAGAATCTCTTCAACCAGAGTCTATCCCCACTGATTTCCTTCAAACCATCATATACGCGACTGTATCTGCATAAACCGGTGTATGTACGCTGATCCTCCTCATGCAACTCGTGTACAACCACTGAAACAGACAGGTTTCAACAGCAAGATGATGCATCAACTACCCCCAGCTTCTGTCTGAGGCATTCAAATGTCTCCCTGGGTAGTGGTTTGGTGAAAATATCAGCAACTTGTTCCTTGGAGGGAACATATTCCAATTTGACCTTTTGTTCCAACACT
>APFE030142567.1:0-18930 GCA_000404065.3 Pinus taeda
TATTGTTGTGCCCCTATTTTCCCCATATTGTTATTACTGTGCCCCATAGAATCCCTCTATTGTTATTTTTGTGCCTTTATATTATTATTGTTAGGTTGGCTGGGTTATATTGTGAATCCTTAGACTCCTATATATAGAAATAAGGTTTTGTCATTTTAATCATCAAAGAATAATTCATTTGTGTAATGTAAAGGAGGTTGCCCCATCAAAGAAGCTGAATTATAAGGCGTTGATCTATCTTTTCTATCTTTTTGTGAGCTGGTTTCATAACACAGTGATTTTGTATCGCTCACCTGGGCTTTCCTACCATTGAATGAATAATAAAATGATTTGACCACACCTTGGATATACCCTTGGAAGAGTTGGAGAAAATCCCATCAATCAACATGATGAAAGAACTCTACGCACTTGTTCTATCATTTCAGTCCCAATAGCCTCAGCTCGAATAATATGAGCCATGGCTGAAATATGAAGGTTTTATATTAAGACTAAAAGGAAAAAAATAGAGAGTAGTCATGCAATAGGAGAATAACCTCAAAACCCTAGCTCGCAGTGGAAACAAAGAAAAATGGGCGAAGAGAATGAGATAGTCGAAAATCGGTTTGATCGAAAACCCTAATGATTAATTCAAAGGTGGATAATCAAAGGAAAGGTACAAGAGGTATGATGGTCATAGGTATAAATGCTCATGGAAAATAGATTGGTTACATCTGGAACGCATCGGGATATCAATCCCCAACATGGAGGACAGATCCTAAAGGTCGATAACGCAAAACCTGAAACCATACCTTTGAACCTCGAGAGCATCATATCCCATAATTACAGATCGAGAAACTTCAACTAAAATATATTTTCATGTATGAAACATAATCAAAACCTTAGGTCATTCATTGGATCTGATAAATTAAACCCTGTATAACAATTAAGATTGTAACATAGTAATATAAACATATGGAAACAAACCAATATGTGAATCAAGTGCAAGTTTAAACATAAGGTTTCACATTCCATAAAATAGGTTATCACTATACATGCATTCATACAAACATAGATACCAAGGCCCAAACATATATATGTGTTATGCATTCGATATAAGAAATAAAATATTAGAAAGACATTAAAAATTTCAATTTAAATATCCTTGTTCTTTCTAACATTCAAATGTAAATGTAAAATGATAGGCCTTTGAGTAACTCATAAAACTAAACCAAGGTTCTTTGTTTTTCATAAGTACCAAGTGAAAGATGAATCAATCAACACCAAGATAAAACATAAAAAATGTACTCTCCTGTGAAGCAATCAAGGTCATGTCATGAAGTTTCCCAAAAGGAACTAAAATTGTACATTATAGTCACACCAAATCAAATAGAAAACTAAAAACGAAAGAATAAAGAGGGGACCATATTATTTCTCGACAAAATGAGAGGGGAGGTAGTTGGCCTGCCAAAGAACCCTGTTGATATTTTACCACTGGGACGACGTGGTTATGGGGCTGTTTTGATCAGTGTTCGTTATGACAAGGTGAAGGACGTCAAACTATTTTATAACATGAAATTATGTTTCACCGCTCAAGTGAGGATCTAGTGGAGCCCATGGCAAATGTGGCAGATGATGTGGCCATAGTGCGATGTGGAAACCTACGAGCATGACACATTTTAGTTGGATTTGGTTTTTTTTTGGAGCTATGTGGCCTGTAAATGGGTGGCATGTGGCATGCTCAGAGTGGAGCCACGTGGAGGGTGACATCAGCCTGGTGATAAAAGCCCCTAATGTCACCCTAGGGCCTCATATTCGACAATTTCTTGTGGTTTTGGGTGCAACCCCACTAGGATTTTATCCCTAAGGTGATGTGGCAGCAGTGGGGCTCACATGTGTGTGATGTCGAGTAAATGTGAAGTCGCGTAAGAGGAGGGTTAACGAGGGAGATGAGCCATTAGTTGAAGCGTTTGTCTGGCAGATTGACGTGGCTACATGATGTGTCATTCCATGTAACTCTAACCATTCCTCCCTAACAATTTCAGTGGGGAACTACGATTTAAGCCATTGATATTTTATCCTTGGGGTGAGGTGGCAAAGTAGGCCCACACGTCATACGTTTTATAATATATATGTGCTATGGTTATGGAAGGTCATGACATTGGACATGAACGGGTTGTCAACTGATATGACGTGACCTAGTATGATTGGGTCAATAGCTTCCATGTAGGAAACGACATGGATAGTCATGTGGGAGCCACATGGAAGGTCATATGATGTGGCGATGCCTGATAGACTAGACTTTGAATTACCATATATTTTGATCCAAGATTCAGATTGAGGACAATTTTATATCATTAGAAAGGTCTCCATGAGACAAACATAGTGATCTTATCTATTTTAAGTTTTGAGGAAGTTGAAAGAGATCAAAAAATTTATGCCCCATTTCTATAACTGGACTTTGAAGGTCGGGTCATCACAGTAACTGTTTCCTTATACCCTTAGTAGGGACTAGGGATAGTACGGGGTGTGTTATAGAAATCCATAGGTATGGTTGTAAGTTATATCAAATCATCTATCTCTAGTCAAAACATGGAAGGTCATGAAATGCAGAATCTCAGGAATGTGTTCCCTTTTCAATTGTTAGACATGGAAGTAGGTTTAAAATACTTGAGTTTTAATTTGAAACCTAATTTCTACAAGAAGAAAGATTGGTCTTGGTTAATTGAAAATCTAGAGAAAATATTAAAATGATGAAGCTTAAGGTGGTTGTCAAGAGTAGGGAGGTTAGTTTTGGTCAAATCAGTGCTGGAAGCCACTCTTGTGTTTTGGATGTCAGCAACATGGATCCCACGGGGAGTCTTAGAAAAAGACAGAAGAATCTCTTTCAAATTTTTGTGGTCTAGAACTCAAGAAAATTTTGTTCTCCCTTGGGTTAAATGGGAACATATTGTTGTGCATAAAATGCTTGGTGGTTGGGGTATCAAAATTATTTTTATGTTCTCAAAAGCCTTAGTAGTCAAATGTGATTAGAGACTATTGTCCACCCACAACCTATGGAATTTGGTGATTTATCAAAAGTACATTCATCCTTTCTCCCTGGATTATTGGATAAGGCTAAGGGATAACCCACACATTAATATTCCAGCCTTTTGGTAAGTTGTTCTTAACTCCTTCGACCTTATTACCTTAGGTCTTGCTTGGAAGGTTTGACATGAGACTAGGACATGAACCTTTAACAGGTAGAACATTAAGCCACCTACTGCCTCAGGAGCTCATAGATCATCTTAGAGATAGAGGTATCTCATGGCTTGTCCATATTAATAACCTAACATATACTTCTATATGGTGACAAGGTTGGTTATCAACTTAAGATTTGCAAATTTATCAGGAATTCTGTGAGATTTGGAACAATTATTTAGATGCACTTGTTGTAGCACATATAAGACTTACCCATAATGATGATGAGCTTGTATGGGCTCATTCTATGATGGGAATTTATACTCCTAAGTTGGGGCACATTCATTTGAATGTGGTTGCTACTGAAGCAGAAGGGGAATGGTGGTGGAAAGGAGTTTGAAAGATAAAGTGCTTGACAAAATATTGCCTATTCATGTGGTTCCTACTAGCTAAGAAAGTACCTACTTGGGAATATTTGTAGAAGCATCATAAGATTGGCCTTAGTTGGTGCTCCTTATGTAAGTCATCCACTGAACCTATTGAACATCTATTTGCCAAATGCCCTTTCCTTTGTCGTGTCTAGAATATGTGCAATTTTGTTTTAGGCCAAGATTGTGTTTGGAAAGGGCCTAGTTTTAAGGAGAAGTGGAGGTTATGGGTTCACAATAAGAATTCAAAACCATTTAGAGCCCTGCCACTGATCATATTTTTGTGTGTATAGATGGCCTGAAATAAAGAAAAATCTCAAAATAAATCTTCCTTTCCCGATTGAGTGGTTGCTAAAGTTTAAGCTATTTTGTCTCATTTTCCCCAACCCTTTTCTACTCCTTGGAATAGAATTGTGATCCAGAAGGAGCTTAACAAATCTCACTCATGGGGTTACTTTGATGGGGCTGAGCAGGGGGAGGATCTCAAGAGTGGTGGTGATTTCATCTTACATTTATCTGATCAACGTTTTTTCAAATTTAGCATGGGTTTGGGAGGGGCAAAAACAATTTGGCTCAACTTTTATCTTGTTGTTCTTTATTGGATTTTGCAAGAGAAAAGGGATATGATTAGCATCAAGTGTTTGGTGATTATTTATTGGTCATTAATTGGGTTAACGAGATTCAACAATGTCACAATCTTCATCTTTCATTCATTCTGGAGGATTTGTAGAGGATCAACCTTGCTTATGTATCTTTTTCTCAAATTCGCATTTATAGGGAGAACAAAAGGGAAACATATATGCTTTCTAGGGAAGGCCTTCAGCTTGATTGGGGGATATGGTCCATTAAGGAAGTTTTGAATGAAGAGAATTTCAGCTTCTACCATAGACCTTTCATGCATGATCATTTCCCTATGATATAGTTTCTAGCTTTCTGATGTTTCTTTATTATATCATATATTGTTGTCAATTCATATATAACAATCTTGGAAGCATCATATGTTGTATTCCCTGGTATTTTTTGATAAACTGTAAAAATTGTTATCTCTCCATATTTTCTAGATTGTTATTGACCTTTGTGGTCAAATGTTGTACTTATGCTCTCTTTTGTTGAAGAGCTTGTTATTTTAGTCACTGAAAGGATTTGGTTAGATCCTTTTAAATACACAATTGGATGTACATATGAAAAATATAATTTTGTTTAATTCATAAATGAAATTACAATTTTTCTCCTCGAAAAATAAATGCATCTATAAGGTTATTTCCAAAGTGATCATCAGGAGAATACAACCCATTTTTATCAAAGTCCATTTCAAAAGAACAATTTAGGTTTCTTGAAGATATATAGATTCATGAAGCTATTGGTGTGGCTCACGAAGGTTTACACAACATTAAAGTCCATACGTTGAAAGGGGATTCCCTTAAGATTAATCTTTCTAAAGCCTATGATCAGGTTAGTTGGGTCTATATCAGGTTATTAATAACTCATATAGGCTTTAGCCTGACCTCTATAGTCTAGATTATGATTTTCCTTTAGACTGTGTCTTTTGTAGTCATAATAATTGGTTCAACTTCTCCTTTCTTTCATGCTTAGAGGTGTTTGAGGTAAGGGTGTTTATTATCTCCTCTTCTTTTCATGTCGTTGGAAGAAGGATTAAGCAGAATGCTAGCAGAGGCAAAGAGAAGAGGTGAGTTTCTAGGAACTATTATTGCTCATACATTATCTATTACTCATTACTTTTTGTAGATGATGTCCTTATTTTCTGTAATGGATCCCATAGAGATATAGAAAAACTTCTTAAAATTCTAACCCTCTTTAGGAAAGCTACTGGAATGCTTATAAACAATAGGAATCCTCTATTTCTTTTCATAACTTAGAAGATAGATAGATTCAATATATGAGAAGCATATTTCCTTTTGAGTTAAAAACTCTAGATGAGGGGATACAATATCTAGGATTCCATCTCAAACCTAACAACTACAATAAGGAGGATCAGACTTGGATTTTGGAAAAAATGAAGGAAAGGTTAAAAATATGTCATCATAGATGTCTATCCAAGGCAGGTAGACTAGTATTGGTAAAATTTGTACTTGAGGCAATTCCAGTATATTGGATGTCATTGGATTTTACTCCAAAATTTATTTTGGTAAAGGTTAGAAGAATTTTCTTTGTTTCTTTGGGCAGGACATCAAGACCAATTTGTTCTTCTTTGGGTAAAATGAGATTGTATTGTTGCGCCAAAACTTCTTGGAGGTTGAGGACTAAAAAATATTTTTCTTTTCTCCAAATTGTTGGCCACAAAATATGGATGTAAACTCCTATCTACTCAAAGCCTCGGGACCATGGTCTTGATGTTTCTTTATTATATCATATACTATTGTCAGTTCATATATAACATTCTTGGAAGACTCATAACTTGTATTCTCTGGTATTTTTTTTATAGACTATAAAAATTGTTCTCTCTCCATATTTTCTAGACTGTTATTAACTCTTGTTTTTGAATGTTGTACTTATGCTTTCTTTTGTTGGACAACTTGTTGTGTTAGCCACTGAAACAATCTGGGAAGATCCAACTGAATACACACTTGGATGTGTATATGCAAAATGCAATTTTGTTTAATTTATAAATGAAATTATGATATTTTTCCTTGGGGAAAAAATTGCATCTACAAGGTTATTTCCAAAGTGATTGATAGGAGAATAAAGCCCATTTTATTAAATTTCATTTCAAAAGAACAATTTGGGTTTCTTAAAGGTATATAGATTCATAAATTTATTGGTGCGGCTCAGGAAGGTTTACAGAACATTAAATTGCACAAGCTATAAGGGGTTGTCTGTAATATTAATCTCTCTAAAGCCTATGATCAGGTTAATTGGCTCTATATCAGGTTATTGTTAACTCATATAGGCTTTATCCTGAGCTCTATAGTTTGGATTATGAGTTGTTGTCAGACTATGTCTTTCACGGTCCTAATTAATGGCTCAACTTCTCATTTCTTTCATGGTTAGAGAGGTTTGATGCAATGATGTCTATTATCTCCTCTCCTTTTCCGGTTGGTGACGAAAGGATTAAGCATAATATTGGTTGAGGCAAAGAGAAGAGGTGAGTTTATAGAAAATATTATTCATCATACCTTATCTATTATTCATCTATTTTTTGTAGAAGCTATACTTATTTTTTGTAATGGCTCGAGAAAAGATCTAGATAAAATTCTTGAAATTCTAGCCCTCTCTTGGAAAGCTACCAGAATGCTTATAACTGATAGGAAATCATCTATTTCTTTTCATTAGCTTGGAAGATAGAGAGATTCAACATATGAGAATCATATTTCTTTTTGAGTTAAAACCTCTAGATGAGGGGTTGAAGTATATAGGGTTCCATCTCAAACCTATCAACTATAGTAAGGAGGATTGGATTTGGCTTTTGGAAAAATTGGAGAAAAGGTTAAAAATTTTGAGTGATAGATTTCTATCCACGGAAGTCAAACTAATAATGGTAAAATATGTACTTAAGGAAATTCCAACATATTGAATGGATTTTATTCCAAAATGTATTTTGGAAAAGGTTAAAAGAATTTTATTTAAGTTTCTTTGGGCAAGACATCAAGACAAATCTGTCCTTCCTTGGGTAAAATGGGATTGTGTTGTTGCACCAAAACTTATTGGAGGTTGGGGATTAAAAAATATTTTTCTTTTCTCCAAATCATTGGCTATAAAATGTGAATGGAGGCTCCTATCTACTCAAAACCTTTGGATCAGAAGTATATTATTCCAAGTTTGCTTGAGGACTGGATATGAAGAAAAGACAAGCCTAGATCAAATATTTCAGTTATTTGGAGAGTGGTTTTGAAATCATTTGACGTTTTTTGCTCAATTCTTGCTTCGCGCATAGGCAATGGAAGCAAGGTGAGGATAGGAGTTGATCCTTGGCTGGGAAGTGGGGAGTGTTATCTCCTTCTTTAACCTCTCATTGACTTCCTTCGAGATATAGGAATCTCTAAGCTCTCTCATTTGGAAAATCCGAGAAACTCCATGATCTGGAGCAAAGGATGGAAGTCAATGGTCAATTTGGGGTTAGAGGATGAATTTCTGGAAGTTTGGAATGGATATTTGGATGCGCTCAAACAATGCCATATTAGATTATCGAATAGAGAAGATGAACTGATATGGACCTTCTCTCCTTTTGGTACTTACTCTCCTAAACTTGGGTATATCTGTCTGAATATGTTCAAATAAAATGAAGAACCAAAATGGTGGTGGAAGATGGTCTAGTGGTCCAAATGTCTAACAAAAGCCTACATTTTTATGTGGTGCATTTTAGGAAATAAAGCCCCCACTTGGGATGTAATGCAACGAAGATTCAAGATAGGTCCAAGATGGTGTGCACTTTGAAAGAAGAATGGGGAATCAACTACTCATCTCTTCTTTCCCTTTTAGTCTGCAAGTGTGGAATTGTTGCCACTCAGTTTTAGGGCAGTCTTGTCTTTGGAATGACACTTCTGTAGATGATTCTTGGAGGAATTGGATTCTTTCTCACATAACAAGATCTTTTAGAGCCTTAACTTTAATAATATGTTGGGGAGTCTAGCTGGCTCAAAACAAGGCAATATTTCAAGACCTTTCCTCTTTCCCTAATTGTGTTGCTACCGAATGACTAGCTATTTTGGCTCACTTCCTCAATCCAAAGATACTCCTTCTCCACTTTGTATAATTGTAGAAGACCCCGATGTATTAAAATCGTGGGCATATTTTGATGAGGCTTCACAAGAAGATAATCATAACAACAAAGGTGGTTTCATTCTTCATCTTTCTAAGTTTCATTCTTTTCATATTAAAATGGGTTTTAGCAGTGGATCAAACAATTGGACCGAGCTTTTGGCATGTAAATTTTTGTTGGTGTTTGCTAAAGAAAAAGAATGTGAATAACTTCAAGTTTTTGGTGACTCCCTGCGAGTGATAAGTTGGATCAATGGAGTTCAACAATGCAGAAATATTTTGCTTGTTCCAATTTTGGATGAGATTATGCAGTTAAAACTCTCTTTTGATAAACAACTAAACTCTCTTTGGCCTACAAATTTATGTTGGTGTTTGCTAAAGAAAATGGATGTGAACAACTTCAAGTTTTTGGTGACTCCCTACTAGTGATAAGTTGATCAATGGAGTTCAATAATGCAAGAATATTTTGCTTGTTCCAATTTTGGATGAGATTATGTGGTTAAAACTCTCTTTCGATAGTATTTCATGCTCACATATTTACAAGGAGAGAAACACACAAGTTGATCGTCTTTCAAAGACGAAATAAATCTTGAGCGATACTTATGGTAGTTTCTGAGCAGTGGGATAACACCTTTCAAGAATTCTATCATAGAGGGATATATACTAGGTGATCCTCCTTGACAATAGTCTACTTTTTCTTCTTTTTTATTTTCTCTTTTTTTGTATGCTATATGGTAGTGGCACGACTTTTTTGACAATAGTCACTTGAAGTGAAACTTTCTTCATTTCATTACAAGAAAAATGTAAATGGCCTTAGGGTGAAACAATTTTTTCCTTTTCGACCATGTAGAAGACAATTGAATCAAAATGATTCAAACATATACACACAACTATGTGCATAGGTAGAAAGTAATTTTGTATCATTTTGCAAATGAAATAAAATCACTATTTTTTTTTGGGACAACAATCTAATTAAATATAATTTACATTACTAGTTTGTTAAGTTATATTAATAATATAGATGTATATAAACAATGACTTATTATTAAGTTTGTAAAATATTTATTTAAAAATACATTAAATTTATATTTTATTTATCAATAAAATTTAATTTGTTAAGTAAACATTTAAGGTAAACTTATATATATATATATATATATATATATTATATATATATATATATATAAGCTCCAAGGGTTAGCTCAACTGGTCGAGTCCCCGTTGTTAAGTGCCTCACTTCAAGGGTTAGCTCAACTAGTCGAGTCCCCATTGTTAAGTGCCTTGCTAATTGGGAGGTCACAGGGCCAATTCTTCTTAACGCCCTTGGGGTTAGGCCTTGCTAGTCTGGCCGACGAGCTTTAAAAGATTCCCTTTGGGGTTGCTCTGCCCAGATTTTCCCATGGATGTAACGAAGATTCCCTTTGGGGTTGCTCTGCCCAGATTTTCCCGTGGATGTAACGGTCACCTAGTATCCGTGAAGTAATATATATTATATATATATATATATATATATATATATATATATATATATATATATATATATATATATAATATGATAAGTTGTAATATTCTATAAATATAATAATTATAATATAAAAATATATATAATTATGTTAATAGAAAAGATAAAGTTCTAAGGATTAGTTTAATTGGTTGAATCTATGTTGATAAAACACTTTTGTTATAGAGCGGGTAGGGTAGTTGAGTTGAGGGGGATCTGTCTAGTACAAATATTTTGTGATTGTAGTTTGAGTTGGGTTAGGGTTCGTAGTTGAGTTCAAGTGATTGTAGGTTGAGTTCACGTGGACCTGTCTAGTACAAAGGGTAAGGGTCAGTAGTTGAGTTCAAGTGATTATAGGTTGAGTTTTGGTGGATCTGTCTGGTACAAATATTTTGTGATTGTAGGTTGAGTTTGGTTAGGGTCCATAGTTGAGTTCAGGTGATTGTAGGTTGATTTCAGGTGGATGTGTTTAGTACAAATATTTTGTGATTGTAGGTTGAGTTAAGGTGGGTTTGCCTCGTACAAATATTTTGTGATTGTAGCGGTCACCGATCTTGAGTTCAGGTGATTGTAGGTTGAGCCTTGAGTTCAAGTGATTGTAGGTTGAGTTAGTTGAGTTCAGGTTGATATGCCTCGTACAAATATTTTGTGATTGTAGGTTGAGTTCAAGTGGATGTAGGTTGAGTCTTGAGTTCAAGTGATTGTAGGTTGAATTAGTTGAGTTCAGGCGGATATGCCTCGTACAAATATTTTGTGATTGTATGTTGAGTTAGTTGAGTTTAGGTGGATCTGCCTCATACAAATATTTTGTGATTGTAGGTTGAGTTCATGTGTATTTTGTGATTGTAGGTTGAGTTTAGGTGGATCTGCCTCGTACAAATATTTTGTGATTGTAGGTTGAGTTCCTGTGTATTTTGTGATTGTAGGATGAGTTTAGATGGATCTGCCTCTACAAATATTTGGTGATTGTAGGTTGAGTTTAGGTGGATGTGCCATGTACAAATATTTTGTGGTTGTAGATTGAGTTCAAGTGGATCTGCCTCATACAAATATTTTGTAGTTATAAATTAAGTTCAAATAGATCTACCTAATATAAATATTTTGTAATTGTAACAGTGACCAATCTCTGAAATCCAAAAAATATATATATATATATTATATATTATTAATTTCATTTTATATTAGTATTGAATTAGTTCAACTTTCAAATTAATTTTATAATTAAATATAAATAGATAATTTCAAGTCAATAGAAACTCTTAAAACAAAAATAATGGTGTAAGTTAATTTTGGTATTAAACGCTTTCTCACACATATTTTGAATACAAATACCAGCAACCATCCGCTTCACTTTGTTCAAGAAAGCACGCGATAATGACACATCTCTGGCATTTTGATTAATCACCTCTTATTTCTTAAAGGCACGTGAAGGACTCGTCACATAATCAGCGGAAACAGCGTAGACGTCATGCCTTTGGCCTTCATGATTATAGCCCAATACGATTAAAAAAAATCAAAATCCACCGGAGAGCAACTGAAAGTAACGGATTTACGTGTCTTGTGAAGAGAGCCCATGGACAAACTTTGTGAAAGGAACGATGGACCATTTAGCAGGGGCAGTTGGGACCTTTCTAACAGTTCATTATTTTATGAGAATCTCGGCAGAACCCAACAATCACAAAATTTCCTGAGAGCAGGTAATGGAATGTTTCTTCTTGCATATCTAGTCATGAAACCTGCATGCGTGCCCCCTTTAACTTGTGGGTACGCTCAAAGAAACGTAAAATCGATTTTGCAGATCTCAGAAGCCTCCAATTGTTGTTGACTTACTCACAAACTTCCAAGAGACTTCCAGTGTGTGAATCTTGGGATCCCATCTCAGTGGTTTACCTAATCTTAGATATTGTCCATAAAACTTAGTGGGTTCCAGACCATATTAACATTATTGGCAGTCAGGCTTAAAGAAATTCAGAGCTTCGTAAGTTGTGGATTAGAAATTTCTAAGAATAGTGATGCTCAGAATTATAAATAATAATCTGAACAAGCTGTGCATGAAATGCCGGATTCGAGAATCAAGGAGGAGGAGAAGCAAGAAACCGAAAATTATAGTCACAGTGGCGAACAAGAGCCGAAAGAATGGTACCCAACTTGAAAAAGTTTCAGAGACTGGCGTTGACGAGAAAAAACCACAAATGAAAACAATTAGGATTGCTACTTTTAATACAGCTCTATTCTCCATGGCTCCAGCTGTTCCAAAAATCATTACAGAAGAGCCTGTTAGGAAGGATGCTAAGGGCAAGGATGCTCAAGTCCCTGTTAAAACAGAGTTAAAGCACAAATCTGCAATTGGGTTATCTTCAGGTTGAATTCGATTCAAGGGTCGTTCTCTGTTTCATTGTCCAGGGTTTAGCTATTTGAGTTTACCTTTTTTTCCAATTCAGCACATGCTTAGGCATTCCTGCATTGATATTGTTACTTGATGTGCTTTTGAGTCCATTGACCTAAATTGGCTATTTGTGGACATTAATGTAATGCCTTTCTTTCTTTCAGGCCCCAGCATGCAGGTGCCCAGAAGTATTTTAAAGCCATTCCCAAGCTTTAATGATAGTACAAATACTTATGTGAAGAACACAAAGGCAAACTTGAAATATGGTGAAGGTTCTGATTCCAAATTGAGATTAAGGGTAACCATAAATCTTCCTGAAAATGAAATATCATTGAGCCAGATGAGGCATTCAAAGCCTATTCTCATTCAGGATTCAAGTAGCAGCCACCACGGAAGACGCGGGTTGACAATTTCAGATGTGGGTCCTAGTTACCATTCAAAAACTCTTAGCCCTGTTGATATTCCTGGTCCTAACAAGCTTCCCATGTCTCCAATAAGTGACTGTGGACTGAATCCTAGAACTTGCGAAACTTCGAACAGGACTAGAAGTATTCTTGAGGTTTTGAGAGAGGTGGATGCTGATTTGCTGGCCCTTCAAGAGGTCAAGGCTGAGGAGGAGAAGGGAATGAAGCCCCTTTCGGAGTTAGCAGAGGCCTTGGGAATGGTGTATGTGTTTGCAGAAAGTTGGGCTCCTGAATATGGGAATGCCATTCTTTCCAAGTGGCCTATAAAAAGATG
Source organism: Pinus taeda (assembly GCA_000404065.3). Lineage (NCBI taxonomy): Eukaryota > Viridiplantae > Streptophyta > Pinopsida > Pinales > Pinaceae > Pinus > Pinus taeda. Next base: position 12,926 of record APFE030142567.1, read on the forward strand.
GAATGTTCAAAAAATTGTCGACGATTCTGATTTTAGGTACATATCCTTTTCTATTATCTCAATTTTTACGGAAAATCACACCCCTTATATGTTTGTATATCTTTTTTATTTTTACAGAAAATCGTACCCGTTTATATGTTTATATTACTTTTTATTTTTTGTTAGAGTTGGTATTTTCATTAATAATAGAAAAAAAATTGCTTCATGGCTATACAACAATGGCAGTCAGCAAGCATAACAATTGACAGTCATATGCATGTTTTTGTGCTTCTTGCTGTGAAAAAAATTGTGATTTTCTTGGAAGAGTTTTCTTTGATATGCAGTTGAACAAATTAGATATCAAAAACATGTATTACACTATAAAAATATTTTGTAATATTGTATATCTCAAAAAAATTGTGTACGCAATAAAAGTTTGTGGAATGAAAAATGGATTTTATGATTTTATTGACTATAAAATGAATTGCATAGTAATTTTGTAAGTTTTAGCTGTTAAGTGCATTTTTCTTGACGTGCAAGGTAAGATGTCAAATTTTTAAGTTTGGCAGACAATATGCTATCATACATCAGTTGGAGCATGGGCTGACAGAAAGGACTAACTCTGTTTTAGTTTAGAAACTTAACAATTTTGAAGTTTGTTTATTAGAAGAGAAAACATCCAGATCTTTGTTCCAAAACTTGAGCAACAATACATGCAATTAGATTGTCAATGTCCTCAGCTCAAAACTTTCTTCACTGGTCTTATCTTCATTGCTTGCAAAACTCAACTTTCTTCATCAAGTATGAATACCTTCCAAATACCTCCCAAGTGTTTCTCTAACTATAGAAGATCTCAGTGGTAATTGAAAGGTGAGGTCAAAATAGAAAGTTAAGAATTTCTTTTGGAGAAGCTTCATATTATCCTTGATTGCACCTGATTAACACCAATCATTCATAGTGTTTGCAAGTCTTTAGTCTATAAAGGGACTATTACCTAATCAATTTCTTAAACATCAAGAGAAGCTTGCTATTTGTAACAATAATTTTTTTTTTGGTTATAACTTTCTTATGTAAATCTGTATAGAAGTCTTGGATGATTTCAATTTTCAGTATAGGTAGTTGGTATCAAACAGGGAATTTGTCCAAAGAACATGTAGCTGTTCTAAATTTCTGTTGCGTGCACAATAAGAAAGACTTCATTGTTAGGATCTTCTCCTGTTTCACATATTGGCAAGTTAACATTTGGGCCTTCGTGTAAAATTTAAGGATAAAACAGACCACAGTTATTAGTTTGTAATTCTGCGCTTTTCGAATACATGCTTTTGTCATCTGATGAAGCAGATAAGTGTTGATTTTCGATAGCATTGGATGTGTTCTAGCCATGAAATTTGGTGGAGAGGCTAAGGGACATGAAATCGCCAAGACCCAGAAATCGTTTGGAGAAATTCCACCCGGATGAAGAGATAGTAAAATAATCAATTTCTTTAATGGGTTCCTAAGTCTACCTTAAGAAAATAAGAATATTAATGTGTATTAATAAAATATGGGTGAGAGATAGATAATGTAATTATTGTATAAGAAGCCGTACAGTCCAACATACAAAGAAAAGAAAAAGGAATCATAATTAAACTGGATATGGCAAATGCATTTGATAGGGTCAGCCTTCCATATCTTATGGCAGTCCTCAAAAAACTTGGATTTTCAAGAGAAATAATAGAAGTCATCCTAGCTTGCATCACTAAACCTTGGATTGCCCCTCTTATAAATGGAAGGCCTAGCGAATTATTTCGAAGTACAAGAGGCCTCAGACAAGGATGCCTTCTCTCCCCCTTCCTATATATTATAATGGCGGAAACTTTAAGCAGAGCCTTGGAAAAACAAAGAAAAGAAAGAAATATCACTAGACTTCGAATAGCAAGAGGAGTAAAAACCATAAAACACTCTCTATTTGCTGATGGCACTTTGTTATTGGGAGGGGCATCTACAATAATTGCAAAAAGATTCAAAAGAATATTGGATGATTTCCTATAGGTTTCAGGTGGGCTCTTAAACAACACAAAATGTAGAATCTATGGCTAGAATACCCCCCCAAAATCATGCAAAGGATTTCACAAATCCTAGATATCCCCATACAGGAAAAATGGACTCATTTCTTTTACTTGGGACTCCCCATCTCAAAAGAAAACATGAAGGCAAAGATGTGGATCAAACAGATTGAAAGAATGAAAAATAAAATCCAAAGCTGGGGAATGATGTGGCTAAACATGGCAAGAAGGGTGATATTAATCAAAGCACTCTTAGCAGCACTCCCAATATACCAATATGCAATAATCTTGGCTCTAGCAAGTGCCCATAAACAAATGGAGTTAATCCTAAGAAGCTTCTTATGGCAGGGAGGGAAGCAAGAAAACAAAAAATTCAGTTTGGTCAGGTGGGAGCAAGTAGTACTACCATATGAACAAGGAGGCCTATCAATTCGGCTATCTGGTCTCATGAATGCTACCTTGGGAATGAAAATAATATGGAGACTGATCACAGGGAAAGAGAGCTGGTGGAAAAAAACACTTGCCTCAAAATACATGGACAACTCTAGGAAAAGTCTGCTGAATGGAAACATCCCATCAAGACAATGTACTCAAGTCTGGAAGTTAGTAAAAAAGACAATCCCTTTAACGAGCAATCATATTTCTAAAATCCCAGGCAATGGAAAAACAATATCTATCTGAGAGGATAGAATTATGGGAAAAGAACCTCTAAAAACCCACTCAGAAATTGAAGGTATTCAAAAATGGATGAGAGGAAAAAGGTCTAAAAACACTACACTCAATCTCTTTTTGGAATCAGAGAGATTGGCAAGAATGGCAAGCCTTAACAATCCCAGCAAATCTGGAAGTGCAATGGAGCAAATTAAGGCAGCTTCTTAAAGGGGTAGCACCCATAAACTACGAGGAAGAAGATGACTTCCTTTGGGACCCAAGTGGTGGAAAATACACAGTCAAGACTGGGTACAAAATCTTACAAGAACAACCAAATCAACAAGACTGGGGTTACCAGAAGATAGTTTAGAAATCTGAAAGTCTGCCTAAGATTAAAATGTTCACTTGGACACTCTTAAAAGGGAAGATCTTAACCAATGAAAACTTAAAAAAAAAAAGGCTTCCAAGGCCCCTCAAGATGTCCAATGTGTTTGCAAGCAGAAGAAACCATACAACATTTATTTCAGGATTGCATCTTTTCTAAAGAGTGCTGGCAACAACTCATAAGTCCTCTTGAAATTAATATAAATTTTGAAAGGCCTTTGTTGTACTTTCTTCAAACCTTGGAGAAGGCCTATCCATACACAACAAAGAGGAAAGTGATGATACAAAGGATCTGGAAGTGCATCCCAATAGTTCTTTGTTGGCAAATTTGATTGACGAGAAACAAATGCATTTTCAAGAGCCAGACCCTAAGAATAGGGAAAACCCTCTCAAAAACATGGGGTTTAACTTCCAAAATCCTAAATGTTAAAGGAACAACACAACAGACTACAACACTCTTCAACAAGAAGAGAAAAATTGGTTCAACAAAGCCATAATAGATAACAATGGTCAAAAAGGACAAAGGAGGAAAACTTCAGATCATAGCTGGAAAATGAGACTGAGTGAAGAAGAATTCGCAACTTGGAAGAAAAATCAGAGAAGACATTGTCTCTACTTTGATGGGGCTTCAAAACATAATCCTGGGAAGGTAGGGGCAGGGGGAATAATTCTTGATCCGGATGGGAAAGAAAAGGTTACATATGAATGGGGACTTAGCAAAGTCTCAAATAATAAGGCTGAAGCCTACAACCTGTTAATGGGAACAATAATAATAATAAAAAGAGTGATACAAGACCCCATTATAATAAGAGACTCAGCCATAATAATTGAGGCAATTGCTCATCACAAAAATCCCAACAATGAATTCATGAACAAAGTATACAGGAGAATCATGAAGAATTTAGAAGGCTCAGGAGATGTGATCTTCAGACATGTTTTGCGAACTCATAACCAACAGGCAGACTATTTCGCTAATCAAGCAGTGAAAAGAATTGAAGGGAGAGTTTGGGAAAACAAAGAGGAATATCACACCTCTGTCCCATAAGTTCCTCCAAAAGATAATAAGCATAAATCCTCCCAAAAAAAAGGAACAACGAGCACTCCTAAAAGAAATAAAAAAAGGCAGTAAGATCTCAACAAAAAGAATATCATTGCAAATATAAGCAAAAGGTCATGGGAATACGGAGGAAAATTCAAAGAAGATAAAATAATCGCAATTGTTCTAGTAGCAAGGACGATTGCGATCATGTTCACAGGAAACACATAGCAATCCATCCTATCAACAGAAGGCCTCGAATAGCTCCTAGCTTCTACAAATACATGTGGAATTGTAACATCTCCCGTAGCTTCATCCCCAGGCAAATTTGTTTGCTTCAATCACCCCTCATATCCCTTGCTCGGCTACAAGCATCCCTGCCTTCTCTAAATTCCGTCTCATTTTCTTTTCACTGCCCACAATCTCAGCATTTCGACTCCTCCTTCAACCTTCCAGCCATCTGCGCTGTGCAAACCTCCAGCCACCAACCTCACTCCTCCACTAGTGACCATTTCCGCCTCTTTACCTCCTCCCCCTTAGCGCCTCTCCTCCCTGTCTCTCAGACTCAGGAATGCCAAGTAGTAAGCAGAAGGAACAATAATCAGTGGCAGCCAACAGATGGAACAACAAGCAGAAGGAACAACACAACAATAGAAAGAACAAGAAGCAGAAGGAACAACAGAACAATAGAAGGAACAACAAGTAGTAGGAACAACACAACAACAGAAGGAACATCAAGCAGAAGGAATAGCTGCAACCAACAGAAGGAACAACAAGCAGAACGAACAACACAACAACAGAAGGAACAACCAACAGAAAGAACAACAAGCAGAAGGAACAACGCAACAATAGAAGGAAAAGCAAGTAGCTCAAGGGGAAAAAGAAGGAAGCAAACCAAATGGAATTTAACCCAACAGAAAAGGAAGCAAGGAATGATGCATGCCGAGCATGCAAAGCGAACAAATTTATGATTAGCAGACTCCAAGAAATGCTGAAAGACATCAAGTTTGAAATGAGAATGGAGTATAACTACCATAAGAGGAACTTGGAAATTCAGAAAGAAGAGATCATGGCACTCAAAAACAATTGCAAACATTTAGAGGAGGCAGTTACATACTTTAAAACCAACACCACGAGCCAAGATGGTGAAAACTCTGTTTACTATGACAAGAAGAATTAGCCCTCTCAGGAGCAGTTAGTCAGCAAACCATGAAAAAATACCAGAGAATCAATGTTATGTAAATTTGCTTTACTAGTAGGACAATATGTTAGACAGTATTCAAGAATAGCTACAAAAATCTATGAATTTTTTAATATAAGCACAAGCTAGATAACCGGATTCGTCCTAGAGGCCCCTCGAATCCCGAATCCAGCGTGTCCGACGCCATTCTGCCCTGATTCGTGTCCAAATCCAATGACACGTCGTGTCCTATTTTGACACGTCGAATCCGACTGCGTGTCACGATTTTGGCAGCGTGTCCTGTTTTCTAGGACTCGTTAGGCAGCAAAAGCGACCTGCGCGGGTATGAAAAGGCCGCATTTGGTCATTACAGCCACACATATTTTCATTTGGCAAGCGTTTTGGCAGCTTAATGATCAAGTCTAGGCCCTAGTATTGATATGCTATTCATGGTAATGTTAAATTCTTAAAGTAAAGGTGACATTCTCCTTAATCTTCATTTTCATCCTTTTACTTAAATTTTTAACATTACCATGAAATGACTTAGGATGTTTGAGAGTGGTTCCGGCCTCATTGGATTTCATATGGAGAAAGTAGAATTTTAGATTTCATTCAAAATCCAGCAGACTTATCAGTTTTTTCAGGATTTTAGGATGGGGGGATTGCAATGTTTCCATTGAATTTTGTCATGTATTAGGGTATGGAACTCGTATTTAATCAAGAGCACCAA
>APFE030142567.1:18950-61793 GCA_000404065.3 Pinus taeda
TGACATTGGTTGTCGAACTCCTGTATCATGACCCTCCTAAAAATGTACGCATCACTCAAACAAAATCTTGACTTGACATGTTATGCTTGTTCTATCTTATGTTAATGCTTAAAGGGTGATATTAATGACAAAGATCCCTATGCAAACACAGAGGTAATGACAAAGATACCTCTGGATATTAATGCTTAGAGGGTGATATTAATGACAAAGACCCTGATTTTCCAACAAGACTAAAAAATTAGACATTTTTCGTGGTGGCAAGAGGGCCAAGCATAAAAATAGATAATAGATTGACATGTATTTGAATTTTGTATGTACTATGCATGCTAATAGCTATAGATGAAGATTTATATTTGAAATCAATAAATTTGTATCATTAATTAAAATTTGTGTAAGAAATATCTAATTTAATAATATATATATATATATAAATATATATATTAAATAAAAATAATAAATAACGAATCCTACGTGTCTTGTTCCGAGGGTTCAACGTGTCCGAATCCGACACCACGAATCCCGAATCCCCGTGTCAGGTGACTTAGAGCACAGGAGAAGGGACTGCGTTCCTAGCACATTCTCATTGTTTAGTTTCCACTTATGCTACAGTCGATTGTAATAGGAGCTTGCTCCATCACAACTTTTGGTAATATATCCACTATCCGATCTTGTTAAAAAAAAATATGGGTGAGAAATTTCTAAGTGACGAGGATCAAGCTAGTTCTAATCTTAGCCGTTGATTAGGGATTTAATCTCGACCCTTGAAGACTCAACAAGAAAAGTATAAGAGGAGGCTTGAGGGTCAGTTGGAGACACATGAAGAGAGATCAAGAATTCGGTTTTCTGGGGCGAGGTTTGTTGAGGATATCGAGTTAGTGATCAGAGTTGTAGCGAGGGGCAGTTCAACAAGGGATTTTCATCCGAGGCTGAAGAATACATAGCAGAGAGGCAGACACAGTGTCGAAAAAGACAATAGGTCCTAGAAGGGCTAACACAGAGGCTGTAGAGTTGCCGCAAAGGATGCAGAGGCCATAGAGATGACGCAGAGGATGATGTTGGCAACGCAAATATCGTAGAAGCTGACATTGGGCCTCAGAGACAACGCTGGGGAGATTCTGTGGGGCAGGCTGGGAGCAGATCAACAGATTCTAAGTCGGATAGGGTGACGCAGCTCTTGGAGGAGTGACATAGTTTCTGAGCAGTGTTTGGAGCAACTTTCGCTATCCAACACAGGGAACAGTCGGAGTCGCTGTGGGGTTTGATCATCTGGTTGCTGATTTGCTGGAATATCTGTCTCTGGATAGAGGTACTACTGTCGAGGAGATTCTTTGTTGTGTGAGCCATTTATGGCAGCGTAGTTGTATTCACGAATCTGCTTAATTATAAAACTCCCATATCTGTTGCATTGGTTTTTCTGGGACGATTGTCCAAAAATAACGGTGTCCCTTGTGTTATTGTCTCAGTTTATTTCAGTGCATGATCTGTATATTTGTGAAGGCTGCAGTAGTGTTTACTTCGATGTTTATGCAATTAAATAACTTGTTAATGTAAAGAACAAGAAGGAGATCGTAAACCAGAAATTGCAGTAGGGGTTTCTGATGTGTTAGATTAAGGAAATTTCACAATAAGAACCTTTGAAAGTTTAAAACAAAACCCAGCTAAAAGCACTGATGCAAAATTGATGTTCTCTATTGCATCAAGAAGGTCTAGATAGAAAGACAAACAGAAACAATCTTTTTATACAAAATAGGTTATACCTCAGAGAAACATTAGGGATTTCAAGACTAAGGTATCAGCTTTGAGGCTAGGTAACTAAATGCCAAAAATTAGAAACAAATTCTTGAACAGGAAACCATTTATTCACCTCAAACTGAATAATTTGAACATAATAATATACAACTATTCACATAGACTTACTAATATAATCATCAAGTACTAGCAGAATAAAATATACAATGTTATGTATCATAACAAGGAATTGGCATTTCTGTATTGAGCTTGACTACCTTCTACCTAAATATGCAGTCTGTCAAGATATGCAAAAAATTCCAGAAAATGACATCAAATAGACAACTGCATTCACAATAATGATATAGCTATGCAAAAGTGGTCATTCATAATAGTACCTCAATGGCAATTTAGGTAAGGGTCCTCTCCAAGTATCTTTCCCGCTTCTGGATGCATTGTCTCAAAGGTAGAAAATTTCTTCCGAAATATTGAATATACAATGATCTTAATAATGAAGTACTTAATGGTCTATTTACTGTGAACTCACAACTCTACTTATAAGTACTTCATTACGCCTGTCTTTAGGATTATATAGGAACATTAGTGTGATATATGTTCAATAGAATGATTCAATAATAATTATAATAATCAACGGTTGCACCAACTCATCAAAAGGACTTGAATGGCTGTATCAGTGCCCTCAAATATTGTAATATTAGCAAGCACATATTTATATAATAATTTGTCTCTGGAAATTCTCTGAAATTGACACTTTTAAGGCTTGCCCAACTTACAATCTAGAGAGGTACAATCTGTTTCTTACCAAGTGAAGTTAGGGGATAATCTTATAACTTTTTTCTCATTGTTCCACACATTTATTCCCTATTTTGGATTGTTTATTTTGTTTTAGAAAATAAAACGTTTATTGAAAGTTTGATATACACCTCAAGATACATCTACCAGTAAATTATCATCCCTCTTGGAGACAATTAACTAGGCGTTGACTTTTCTCCTCACTTTTTGGACCACCTTTGTTTGCCAAGAAAGTCGCATATAAGAGTACTTATCTAGGTTGATTAATCGTTTCTTTTGTTAAGAAAAGAGTCAGATTCTACCATTATGGTGGGTGTCAGTAATGTTTTTGAGAAGGGATACTTGTGTCATGTATCAAGCATAATTCATCTCCATGGGACCTCGGGAAAAAATTTAGAGTAGAAGAAAAAATGCTTATCACCTCCAAGAGGATATCATATTCAACATGGGAATAATGAGGGAATGAGAAAATTCTAACACCCTCTATATTAAAGGTATTCTAGAAGGCATTTGCAAAAGGAATCTCCTAAAACAAAAGCAGAAAGAACTATATCAGTGTAAATATAGAAGAAATTTAGATTCCAAAGTACATGCTAAAGTGATAGAAGCTAAGATCAAGACATTGGTGCTGAGCCATTAGAGGATTTCAAGGCCTGTGGAAAATGGCTGCCAAGTATGAAACAAGGAGTGAGGAGGGGTATTCTCCTTGTCCTTGTTAGTAGCTGTTGCGAAATGACCAATGTATTGTTGGATGATATTCCCTAGGGAGTGATTGGGGCTGATGGGACATTGTTAGATTTCTGTAAAACCTAGTAACTAATTCACAATATTCTAAGTGTAAAAGCAGAAATAAAAACAACAATTGTTCTGGAAACTTAAACTACAAATACACTGAGTTCTCTAACATAGCATGCACAATGGAAATAAATTAGAAGACAAACATATTCTGTGAAAATTTCACTTTATCACAACAACTGGAAATTATTTTCTTAATTGTTAATTTGTTTAACAATTTATTTGCAGTTTGCTATGAAAAATACCATATGATTCACACTGTGATTTTCACAAACAAACAAATACTTCGGAAGAAAAATAGCGCTAGAATCTGAGAAAATCTAGCACACACACACATAAAAATATGACACCGTTTTTTTTGGACAAATGTCCCCGGAAAAACCCAACTTGGGAAAACCGGTGCAATAGTTGAGGGTTTTATTATTATGCAATAGTGAAATTTGAGTACAATCTATGGATGTCCAACTGGAAATCCAAACAACAAGAAAATCTGGCCACAATTATCTAAGGTAATTTCCCTTCCTGCACAAGCAATCCTAGCACAACTCTACCTCAGAAATCTCATCCTCTTGGACCCTCCGCGTTAGCTTCTGCATAGTGCTTGCATAGACCCTTGGACGTCTAGCCCAGAACTGCCTCTGATAAAGTCGTTTTGCCTGTCTCTGCTGAGGAAACAGATTCTATGTTCCTCTGGAAGACTTTCCCGACCTTTGGAAGTTGAATCGAATTTTCCTCTAGCCAAATCGAATTGCTATTTTGAAGCAATTGTGCAGTCCTTTGTGCTGCGTCACTGGGAATAACTCAGCCTCTTGTTGTTTCCCCTTCAGATTTGGAAAACTTCCTCCGGATGACTGTCTCTACCCTTCACTGACTTTGCTTCCTCATTGAAGCTCGAACTCTTTGGCAACTGACTGCTGCTACTTTGGAAAATCGAATTCTCCAAGTGTCTCTGGTGTGTTCTCCAAGTCCCTGTGGATTTCTTCTTATAATCCTTTGCTAGAGCACCAATGACCAAGATCAAAACTCAATCAAAGGCTAGGATGATCTTGAAGTTGATCTATGTGAGTTTCTAGACAATTCTCACCTTGACTTAATTAATTTTGATTAATTAACCAGTTTTCCTAAGTTTAGACTTAGGAAACATTAAAAAATAGGTTAATAATCTAATTAATTCACCTCTATGTGGAATTTCCAGAATCGATTTTGGGTTATGGAGATCTCATGCATTCTAGCCTCTCCACCAAATTTCGTGGCTAGATCACATTCGATGCTACAAAAACTAACACTCCCTCTTAGCGAGGACTATGTTCTAGAGCTACACACCCTATTATAACACTCTATCTCTGTGACATCTCTTGTCGCGCTGCTAATGTCTGGCTACTGCTGCCCACCAACTACTGCGTGACTCTGATGGTGCATCTGTGTTGTTGCTAACACTGGCATACTGCTGCCAACATTGCATTTGCACTGCAACTCCATCTCATCTATTGTTGCTGCAATTGCAACTACTGCATCTGAGAAGCATTTGAAATACTGAGTCAAATATGTTTAGTTTGACGCATCTGTCTCTTGAGTCCTGATTGCCACTAGCATCTACATTGTCACTGAAGAATCTGCATTGCTACCAACTCTGCATTGAACCACCTGCTTTGCTGTCAACACTGCTCTGCGCTCCTCACTGATTGCATCAACTACCACTAATCCATCCTGCTACTGAATACTGTGGGCCCCTGTAGCTAGATAATGATCCATGAGGTGGACTCGTCAAGGACACTGCCCAATCTCTGTAGCTCTCTGGGGCTACAAAACCAAATCACCCCACATCACACCTGGAGGTATATCTGTGAACGTAGAAAATTCTTCCTCTAGCCTAGAGGAAAGCTTGTCTATTTTCTCGAATGCTGCCTACTGGTCTTGCTTGTCGCTCCTTCCTGAGAGGATACTGCGTGCTATAGTGACCGAACTCACCACACTTGAAACACTTGACCTTTGATAGGTCCTTCTTGTTCTTCTTTTGCTCCCCCCTACCCCTGACTCGGACCCTTCGATGCTATGGCCACATTCTCCTCCTCCTTCACACCCTTTGATTTGTTGCTATTGTTGCAGCTGATGGAGCTCTTAAGCAAAGCTCACCTCATTTCCTCATGCTGCAAATCGGCCGACATCCTATCCCATCTAGGTACTGTGTCTTTGCCCAATATACTTTGGACGAAGACTTGCCAACCCTCCGAGACACTGTTTACTGCCAATTGTACTAGCTCTGATGGTTGAGGCATTGCCCCAACAACTGCAAGCTGATCTCGGACCTCCTGAATCGTGGTGAGGAAGGGATCTATGCCTTCTTCCTTCTACATCTTGATGCATCTGAGATTTTCTTTCAGGAACATCTTCCATTGCTGAGAAGTACTCCAATATAGCATGGAGAGAGATTCCCACATCTCTCTAGTTGTACCTTTGTTTGCCACATGTGAGACTATATGATCTCGAACTCCATCCAAGATCAACTGCTTCGCCCTTGCCATCTCCTTCCTGTATTCTTTGAGATGATCCAGATCCCGGGGAACTACCACGATATTATCTATATATGCTTTCAGGCCATATTCATTTAGAAGGAAGGACATCCTAACCTTCCAAATGACGTAGTTGGAAGCTCCATCCAACCTATCCTGATGTCCAAGCCCTGTTGTGGCCATATCTGGATCTGATTTGGAAAATCCCTCTTCCTCTGCTCAGTTGCTGCTTTGCTACTCATACTTCCTTCTGGAATGCGCATATGTGCTAGCTGCTATTGCCAATCTGCGATTGGGAAAATTGGATTTCTTGACTAGAAACCCTCTGAGAGAATTATCCCTCTGTGTGTGCAATTTATCTTCCACTCGATGTTGATTTTGTTGTTGCAAAACCCTCTGTGTCCAACCAAGGAATCTGCTCAGTGAAAATCTTAGTTGCTTCTACTCCCTGTGACTTTTGGAATCACTATCCCGGGGAACTCGAATTTTTTGCCAACCTGCAACTGAAAATCGAATTTCTGCCCCAACAATTCAACCTGCCTGTCAATGAACTGCGCAACCTCTAGGAATTTCGGCATGTTGTAGCCACTGAACAACAAAATTCCCTTCTCCGCTTTTGAGCTTCTCGGATGATCATTCACGCTCTGATGCCACGTGAAAATTTCTATCTATCATAACAACTAGAAATTGTTTTCCTAATTGTTAATTTATTTAACAAATTTATTTGCAGCTTACTACAACGAATACCAAATAATTCACACTGTGATTTTCACAAACAAATATTGTGGAAGAAAAATAGTGCTGGAATTTGAGAAAATTTAGCACGCACAGAAATATGACACTGTTATTTTTGGAAAAATGTCCCTAGGAAAACCCAACTTGGGAAAAGCGATGCAACAGTTGATGGTTTTATTATTGCGCAACAGTGAAATCTAAGTACAATCTATGGATGCCCAACTAGCAATCCAAACAACAAGAAAATCTGGCCAAAACTATCTAAAGGAATTTTCCTTCCTCCACAAGCAATCCTGGCACAACTCTACCTCAGAAATCTCGTCCTCCTAGAACCTTCGCCTCAGCTTCTGCGCAGTGCTTGCACATACTCTTGGACGTCTAGCTTGGAACTGCCTCTGATAAAGTCGTTCTTCCTATCTCTACTGAGGAAACTGATTCTTCGACCTTCTGGAAGACTTTCCTGACCTCCAGAAGCTGAATCCAAATTTCCTCTAGCCAAATTGAATTGCTCTTCTAAAGCAACTGTGCAATCCTCTATGCTGCCTCACTTGGAATAACTCGGCCTCTTGCTACTGCTTCTCCGGATTCGGAAAACTTCCTCGGACCACTTTCTTTGCCCTTCACTAACTCTGCTTCCTCATTGAAGCTTGAACTCTTCGACAATTGATTGCTGCTACTCTGGAAAATTGAATTATCCAAGTGTCTCTGGTGTATTCTCCAAGTCTCCATCGACTGCTTCTTATAATCCTCTGTTGGAGCACCAATGACTAAGATTAAAACTTAATCAAGGGGTAGGATCATCTTGAAGTCAATCCGTGTGAGTTTCTAGACTATTCTCACATTGACTTAATTAATTCTAATTAATTAACCAATTTTCCTAAGTTTAGACTTAGGAAACATTAAAAAATATGTTAATAATCTAATTAAGTTATCTCTAGGTGGAATTTCTAGAAACGATTTCTGCGTTATGGAGATCTCATTCATTATAGCTTCTCCACCAAATTTAGTGGCTAGAACACATTCGATGCTACAAAAACTAACACTCCCTCTTAGCAAGGATTGTGTTATAGTGCTGCACACCCTGTCACAACACTTTGTCTTTGTGTCATCTCCTGTCATGCTGTTGATGTTTGGTTACTACTGCCCTGTTAATTTTAGGTATGTTCTATGCTTAGAGCAATTTATTTCAATTTTCACAGTTAGCTCCATATCTTTTCTAGATTAGCAATCACATTAGCATTAAAGTAAACTGCAGATAGAACATAAACATAAATTGCAGAGACAAGCCAAGACAAGAGGACACAAGATGTGGCGCTAGCCAGGGACAAACCCCAATGTGGGGAAACCCTTGATCAATTCTTCTTATATGTTCTTCAATAGTTCAACAGAGGGAGCGAGAGAGATAGTACGTTTACAACAGAAGTCAACACTTTGACTTATCTAGATAAGAGCATAGATCATCTCTAAGAAGATGATACATGAGATCAGTTGAAGACATTGACTCCTTCACCTATCGTTGTGCTGCATTTCGTCATCATGTTGCACCTCACCGCGCTACACCATGCTGCACCCATCGTCACTATGCCGCATCTCATCACACTTCATTAATCATGATTGTACCCATCGTGGTACTGCATTATGTGCCATTGTTGCACCATGTTGCCATCCTGACCCATGTGTTGGCTGCACCTTGCTTGCTTATTGTCCCTAGCATGCTTGTTGTCCTTAGCATGCTAGTTGTCCCTTGCATGCTAGCTGTAACATTGCATGCTTGGTGTATTTGCTGCTAAGTACCATACAACTGTCCCAATGTTAGTTAGTTGTCCCTTGCATGCTGCTCTCCTTCGGAGACAGATGCTTCGGCTGTTTCGGCAGTTCTGGCCGTTTCAGCTATTACTGGCAGTTCCGATTGTTCCTGGCAGTGTCGATTGTTCCTAGTAGTTTCGACTTTTTTGGCAGTTCCGACTTTTCTGGCTTTTTTGGCAGTTCCAACTTTTCTGGCATTTCTGGCTTTTCCGGCTTTTCCGGCAATTCCGTCTTTTCCGACAGTTCCGGTAGTTCTGGCTTTTTCGGCAGTTCCAACTTTTTTGGCAGTTCCGAATTTTCCAGCAGTTCCGGCAGTTCTGGCTTTTCCGACAGTTTCGGTAGTTCCGACTTTTCTGGCTTTTCTTGCTTTTCCGGACTTTTGAGCAATGTAGAACTTATTCTCCCATGACTGCATTTAGATCTAGGTCATGTTATCTAGGGCAGCGTATACCCTAGGGCACTCCCTCTAGCTCTCATCTTCATCAACCCAAAACAGGATGAAGTGAGATCACAAGAGTGAGTGTGTGTGTGACAAATGACTTCAAGTCCTCTTCTATTTATACTAAAACGTAGAGGTTGAATATAGAACATGACTGTTGGCTTCTGAGCCTACATTAAGTTGTTGGCCGACTTGACCAAATTTGTCCATAATCAAAATAAATTCATATCTTCATAAATACTTATCGGAATCAGATGATCTTTAGATCAATCCTACACCTCTCGATGAGAAGGATCCAAGAAAAATATCAACTGCCATAAATAAGATGACCCACATGGAGTTTGGCACTAGTTGCCAATTTTAACATGCCCACCAACCTGTGCGACTCTAATGCTGCTGCTGAAACTGCGATGCTATTGTTGACACTACATCTGCAATGCAATTCCCTCTCATATGTTGTTGCTGCAATTGCAACTACTGCAACCGAGAAGCATTTGAAATACTGAATCAACAATGTTCAGTGTGATGCATCTGTCTCCCAAGTCCTGACTGCCACTAGCATCTGCATTGTCACTAAAGAATCTGTGTTGCTGCCAACTCTGCACTGAACCACCTGCTCTGTTGTCAACACTGCTATGCGCTCCGCAGCATCTGACTGCTACTAGTTTGCAACTGTCACTCTATTGTTGACTGCATCAACTGCCACTTATCCATCCTGGCACTGATTACTGTGGGCCCCTGTAGCCGGGTAATGATCCATGAGGTGGACTCGTCAAGGACCTTGCCCAATCTCTGTAGCTCTCTGGGGCTACAACACCAAATCACCCCACCTCACTGCTGGAGGTATATCTACGAACATAGACAACTCTTCCTCTAGCCTAGAGGAAAGCTTGTTTATTTTCGTGGATGCTGCCTATTGGTCCTACTTCTCCTGCTTCTCCTTTTTCTTGAGAGGATATTGTGTGCTATAGTGACTGAACTCACCACACCTGAAGCACTTGACCTTTGACAGGTCCTTCTTCTTCTTCTTCTGCTCCCACTGTCCCTGACTGGCACCATTCAATGCTAGGGCCACATGCTCGTCCTCCTTCACACCCTTCGATCCGCTGCTACTATCGCCACTAATGGAGCTCTTAAGCAAAGCTTGCCTCATTTGCTCCTGTTGCGAATCGGCCCACACCTGTCCCATCTAGGTAGTGTGTCTTTGCCCATTATACTTTGGATGAAGGCTTGCCAATCCTCCAAGACACTGTTTAGTGCCAACTGTACTAGCTTTGATGGTTGAGGCTTTGCCCCAACAACTGCAAGCTGATCTCGAACCTCCTGAATCTCGATGAGGAAGGGATTATGCCTTCTACCTTCTACATCTTGATGCATCTGAGATTTTCTTCCAGGAACATCTTCCGTTGCTTAGTACTTTGATATAGAGTGGAGAGAGCTTCCCACATCTCTCTGGCTGTACCTTTGTTTGCCACATGTGAGACTAATTGATCTTGGACTCCATCCAAGATCAACCGCTTCGCCCTCCTGGGGAACTGCCACCACATTCTTTATGTAGGCTCTCAGGCCATATTCATCTAGAAGGAGGAAATCCTAGCCTTCCAGATGACGTAGTTGGAAACTCCATCCAACCTATCTTGATCTCTAAGCCCTGTTGTGGCCATATCTGGATTTGATTTGGGAACTCCCTCTTCCTCTGCTCAACTGTTGCTCTGCTATTCTCACTTTCTCATGGAATGCACAAATCTACTAGCTGCTACTGCCAATCTGCAATTGGGAAAATCAAATTTCTTGGCTAGCAACCCTCTGAGAGAAATTTCCATCTGTATGTGTAATTTCTCTTCCACCCGATGTTGATTCTGTTGTTGTAAAACCCTCTGTGTCCAACCAAGGAATCTACTCAGCAAAAATCTAAGTTGTTGCTGCTCCCTCTGACCACTGGAATAACTATCCCGGGAACTCGACTTTTCTGCCAACATGCAATTGAAAATCGAATTTCTACCCCAGCAGTTCAGCCTGCTCTCAATGAACTGCGCATCCTCTAGGAATTTCAGCCTGTTGTTCCCACTGAACAATCAAATTTCCTTCTCTGCTTCTGAGCTTCTCAGTTGATCAATCACGCTTTGATGCCACATGAAAATTTCTATCTATCACAACAACTGGAAATTATTTTTGTAATTGTTAATTTATTTAACAATTGTTTTATAGTTTTCTACAACAAATACCAAATAATTCACACAGTCATTTTCACAAAAAATTACCGTGGAAGAAACATAGCATTCGAATCTCAGAAAATCTAGCGCACACATAAAATTATGACATTGTTATTTTTGCACAAATGTCCTCGGAAAAACCCAACTTGGGAAAACTAGTGCAACAGCTGAGGGTTTTATTATTATGCAGTAGTGAAATCTGAGTACAATCTACGGATGCCCAATTGACAATCCAAACAACAAGAAAATATGGCCAAAATTATCTAAGTGCATTTCCCTTCCGCCACAAGCAATCCTAGCACAACTCTACCTCATAAATATTGTCCTCTTGGACCCTCTGTGTTAGCTTATACGTAGTGCTTGTGCAAACCCTTAGTTGTTTAGCTTGGAATTGCCTCTGATAAAGTCCTTCTTCCTGTCTCTGCTGAGGAAACTGATTCTCTGACCCTATGGAAGACTTTCCCAGCCTCTGGAATCTAAATCAAATTTTCCTCTAGCCAAACCGAATTGCTTTTCTGAAGAAACTACGCAGTCCTTTGTGATGCCTCACTGGGAACAACTCGGTCTCTTGCTGTTGCCTCTCCAGATCTAGAAAACTTCCTTCAGACCACTATCTCTGCCCCTCACTGACTCTGCTCCCTCATTGAAGCTCACACTCTGGCAACTGACTGCTGCTACTTTGGAAAATCGAATTCTCCAACTGTCTCTAGTGTTTTCTCCAAGTCCTCATTGACTTCTTCTTATAATCCTTTGTTGGAACACCAAGGGCCAATATTAAAACTTAATCAAGGGCTAGGATCATCTTGAAGTCTATCCGTGTGAGTTTATAGCTTATTCTCACCTTGAATTAATTAATTTTGATTAATTAACTAGTTTTCCTAAGTTTAGACTTAGGAAACATTAAAAAATAGGTTAATAATCTAATTAAGTTATGTCTAGGTGGAATTTCCAGAACTGATTTCTAGGTTATGAAGATCTCATGCATTCTAGCCTCTCCACCAAATTTCATGGCTAGAACACATTGGATGCTACCAAAACTAACATATTCAACGCATAGAACATAAGATATACCTAGGAAACCCCAACTCAGGGGAAAACTTGCAAACTATGTGTGTTTTCTATTAGCTCCGCAAATGATAAACTCTAGAAATTTATACAGCAAGGGAATACTTCCCTTCTACAACAAATTTCACTCAATAACTAATTAGAACCAAAAGTAAGACAACCCCTACGCACTTGTGTTAATCTATGGCTATATAGATTTGCTCTTTTGTGCACAAATATGCACTATACGGCCGTGCAAGTCAACCTTCCTTTGCACACTATAACTTGCTATACGGTCGTGTTGGTTTTGAGTGAGACTAAGGCTATTCAACCCCTCCCTCCCTACCTCTTGATTGTTGTTCTACTCGTTCACTGTTGAAAACCCTAACTTATTTTGTTAAGCCAATCACACACTTTTTATGCTCTTCGAATTGGCCACTTACTCGCTCTATCTCCTCTTATAATTTCGACCTAAGCCCCTCCTTCACTCTCAATGGTTGAGATTAGATCCTGATGAACAGTTGAGATTAAATCATAAGTTAACTTAGGATTTCGAAATTTTTCCTAAGTCCAACTTTAGGAAATAGTTAAATAAATTAACATTCTTCTAAAGTGGTAGTCTTGTGGGTTCCTTTGGCCTTAGCACCTAGGAAAACAAAACCCTTACTGCTCTACTACAATCAACATACATGACTATATAGTCTTGTGGGGAGCATAACCTTGAGGAACTATAATTCTCCTAACCATAAAGATTGCAAAGAAGAAATTCTGGATGGAATCCTGCCTACTTAGCTGGAGTTGTGTGGGAGCATGTAGAGTGGGGGCATCTGATCTTGGGGTCCCAAAGATTTCGTTTATCTGTTGCATTGTTGATGAGCAACTTGTGGACTAGAGAATCCCTACACATGTCTCAAGAAGAGAGGTCAACCCCCTTGGGGGATGGGGTTGGTGTTGAATTTTCTACAATATACACAGTAGAAACTATTCTGATAATCTGATAATTACTACCTAATAATCTTCATACAATTTATCTTATGCCACTGATATTATTGAGCAATTATACACAAAAGGTTTCAACAGTGATGCAATGAAAACAGTAAGATCATAAAGAGACAACCACGCACAATAGAGACAACAAATTTTCCCTGGGAAACCCAAACTTGGGAGAAAACCCAACAATTCTTCTTCTAGGAGAAATTAATCTTCAACAATATATGCCAAAAAACCAAGTCCAAACTTCAATATCTTCATCCTTTTTCAGCTCCCACGTGTGGCTAATATAGAAGAGATATGATTGATTGATATGAGTGATCAAATGAAGTGTCACATCATCTATATATATACAAGTTGAATGGATGCATTTACCCCAAGGGACACACCTTTTCATGGTGGGGCCAACTAGTCCCTTTTAAGCCTACATGAAATCCAAAAATAAAATTTATTTTATTTTAATTCTCCTTGGTTGCAACAAATTTTCCTCTAGCTGGAATTTCTCCTTCCTTAAGAAAAGTTTATGATCTTGTCATGTTGATGCATGTCTAGAGATAACTATATCTTGGGGTGGGAAATGTAACTCCTCATATGCACGTGATATCCAGGGACATTTACCTCTAGCCAAAGTTCATTATGGATACTTCGGTAAATATATGTCTCCTCTAGTCAAAGTCCTTTATGACCTAACCAAGTCTTTCTGGCTTCTCAGGAGAGAATTTGCTTTTGATCATTCACCCTTTTGGTCAAAGTCCTTTATGACCTAGACAAGTCTTTCTTTCTTTTTCGATGAATTACATCTATCTCCTCTGGTTGAAGTCCTTTATGACCTAGCCAAGTCCTTCTGGCTTCTCAGGAGAAGATCTGTCCAATCCTATAATTTCCTTGGGTCATTCACCTCTGGTCAAAGTCCTTTATGACCTAGCCAAGTCCTTTTGACTTCTGAGGTGAGTGTATCCTATAATTGCTCCTTTAATTTCCTTGGGCCATTCACCCTTTTGGTCAAAGTCCTTTATGACCTAGCCAAGTCCTTCTGGCTTCAAAGGTGAATGTATCCATCTCCCCTAGTCAAATTCATCTATGACCCAACCAAAGTTCTTTATGGCTTCAGGAGATGGTCTGTCCAATCTTGCAAAGACCTCATCATTCCTTCTTAATGAGGTAGACATTCAGCATCATACCAAGCTCATCTCTGAAGTCTGTCCATAATCTGCTCTTCTATGGATATGTACTAGAGCTCTATTGTTCCTTTCTACACCATGTCTTAGATGAAGTGGCTCAACCATGTCCTTTTGGTTGTTTCCTCTGTTATGCAAGCAAGTCCTTTTGCTATTACTGCTCCCTTTGAAAATTAATCACTTCTTGTTGATTCTATGCTCGAATCTAAGAATTTGACCATTTGGTGACTAGAGAAAAACTATCCTTGTAGTCCACTCCCTCTTAATGGGAGAACCCTCTTGTCACAAGCTTGCTTTGTTCTTCATGATGCTTCTATCTACTGCCAAAATCATTGCCTTAGAAGCCTTTAAGATATACGTGCAAACCTCATTCCGGAGGCCATGGAAGAAATAATTATAACCAAGAAATAAAATACAAAGACAAGAGGTTCACCAAGAAAAATTAACAATAATTAAGGGAGAAAAGATATGAAGTACTTATCTCTTGATTAAGGAAGAAATTCCTGAGGTTTGTAGGGGATTGTCAACTTCCTCTAGATCCTTGCCTCCTTGCAGGAATCAATGAAGTCCATTTGGAATCTCATCAAGCTTATATTCCTTCGTCTTCTTTGGAGGTGGATGCTCATCCTCATCCACATCATTGAAATATTATAGGATTTCATCCAAAAAATATTTCAATACAGGTTGTAACCTTCAAGTCTTCTCAAGTGTTTACAAACCCTAAGTCTTCCAACTCATGCAACACACAAGCATAAATACTCCAAAAATAATACATTAATAAGGACTCCTCAACTCCCTCTGGCTCTGGAGTAACTTCCTTTTGAAGTTATGTAATACTATCTTCCATTTTTCCGTTTTGACTGTCCTTAGCAATCAACCCTTCGCCAAAATATCAACTCCTCTAGATCTTTGTCTACTTGTTGCTCACATAGAGACTCCTCCTTTAGCCTTCTATAATATACTAGCATGTTTAAGCAACCTTTTGTGTGTTATATAGAACCTAGCTCTCCATAGCTAAAGTTGTTACTGGAGCCAACAATCTCTAGCAATTTATCACTTTTTGTTGATTCTATGCTCGAATCTAAGAATTTGACCATCTGGTGACTAGAGAAAAACTATCCTTGTAGTCCACTCCCTCTTAATGGGAGAAACCTCTTGTCACAAGCTTGCTTTGTTCTTCATGATGCTTCTATCTATCGCCAAAATCATTGCCTTAGCAGCCTTTAAGATGTACGTGCAAACCTCATTCAGGAGGCCATGGAAGAAATAATTATAACCAAGAAAAAAATACAAAGACAAGTGGTTCACCAAGAAAAATTAACAATAATCAAGGGAGAAAATATATGAAGTACTTATCTCTTGATTAAGGAAGAAATTCTTGAGGTTTGTAGGGGATTGTCAACTTCCTCTAGATCCTTGCCTCCTTGTAGGAATCAATGAAGTCCATTTGGAATCTCATCAAGCTTATATTCCTTCGTCTTCTTTGGAGGTGGATGCTCATCCTCATCCACATCATTGAAATTTTCTAGGATTTCATCCAAAAAATACTTCAATACAGGTTGTAACCTTCAAGTCTTCTCAAGTGTTTACAAACCCTAAGTCTTCCAACTCATGCAACACACAAGCATAAATACTCCAAAAATAATACATTAATAAGGACTCCTCAACTCCCTCTGGCTCTGGAGTAACTTCCTTCTGAAGATATGTAATACTATCTTCCATTTTTCCGTTTTGACTGTCCTTAGCAATCAACCCTTCGCCAAAATATCAACTCCTCTAGATCTTTGTCTACTTGCTGCTCACAGAGAGACTCCTCCTTTAGTCCTCTATAATATACTAGCATGTTTAAGCAACCTTTTGTGTGTTATATAGAACCTAGCTCTCCATAGCTAAAGTTGTTATATGAGCCAACGTCTCTACCAAAGGTGATAAGAAATGATTCTCTAGTTTCTCAAAGACCCAATCATATATCCAATGAGCAGGCTTTGCATTTAGAAGGCTGAATGAAAGAGTAGCAGCACCATCTGCTACAAGGGGCATAGCTCAAACTCAATCAACTTTGGATTCTATAGTTCTTGCAATACTGATGCTCCAATACCCAACTCTTCAAACCTATACAGGCATAACTTTGCATCATAGTACCACAACTGAGAGAGTGGTGGAAGGTCTGTCTCACAAGTGACACACCATTTTCTTAGGTGCTTCAGACATGTTCCTAAGTATGTTAGAAGGAAAACCAGAATGTTGTTTGAATTTGCAACCTTCCCCATATGATCAACCCTATTTTCACTTGTAGAAAAAATATAGAAAATTCCTTCACCAATTATGGCTCAAAGACCTAAGGCCCATGCTGATAAATTCTAGAAGAGTAGCATTTTCCGATAACATTCCTTAATCTTTCATTATCTAGTCCATTCATCACTTTTTACATTGAAGCTTCAGCGTGTTGAACCTGATTCAAGCTCCGCTTCACTGAAACTTTTGTTAGACCGAAAGAAATACACTGAAAATGCTTTTCTTGCTAGATGGTTGGATTTTAGCTCAATCATCATAGGACCATCAAGATAGAATCCTGTAGCTTTTGTGACATGGTTAGAAACCATTATCTTCTTTATTTTTATTTTCACTTGAACAATTCCCAAACATGGGTCCCCCGAAAAAGAACACCATGGTAATATTCTCTCTATAGTTTGAACGATCCTCTTTACATCTCATCCTGGCAGCTTCAACTAAATTATTCAGGTAGGATACCAACTTTAGATGTTGAGCTATCACTTCTAATCCTTTGCTTTACAGGCTTGCTACATTGTAGTACCCAAATATTTGCAGTATTTTGTCAAGTACTCTTTTTAAACTTTAGACAATCAGGCCCAATTCTTTTTCCGTTCGAGCTTCTTATTTAGGGCCATAAGAGTTTCATTCAAGCACAATTCCACTGGTTCTTCTAAAGTCATGGCCATGAAAGAAAAATCAAAATACAAACTATCATAGCATGCAAAAGGAGGATTGTGAAAACCAGAGGGTATGATCATATTCAAGCTAGCTGAGCATGCAAAAGGAGGATTGTGAAAAGCAAAGGGTATGATCATGTGGATGGTGTATCCTCCGATCTCAAGTCTAACAAATTCATTAGTGATGTCAATTATTTTTATTCTAATCTTCTCCATGTTGTTCTTGTTTTGAGTCATCCATGCTTTGATCATTTCCTCCATTTTTAGTTTATTTTAAAATCGGGTAAGAATTTTGAGAAGTGGGTCGCTAATAAAGAGGTTCAGAATGCCATGACTCCTATAGTGACTGTGAAAATTTTCAATTATATTGCAGCAACTAGAAATTATTCTTCTAAATAAATATTTGTTAAAATTGGCAACTAGGGCCAAACTCCAAATGGGTCATCTTATTTATGACAGCTGATAATTTTCTTGGATTCCTCTCTCCGAGAGGTGTAGGATTGATCTAAAGATCATCCCATTCTGAGATGTACAAATGAAGTTATGAATTTATTTTGATTATGGACAAATTGTCAAGGTCGGCCAACAAACTCATGTAGGCTCAGAAGCCCAACAGTTACATCTATTCATTCTCAACACTTGCCTATAAATACATGATGCCTCATCCTCATTTGGACATCAATCATCTTCACACATCTCTCTCTCCTCATCTGATTGGGTATGGATTTCTGGGCAGCTTCTCTCTCCACACTTGCGAAGGAAAAGACCACAATTTTCTATTTTGGATGTTGACCAATGTTGACCGAATTTCAGGAAGGGTTTGACCAGTGTTGACCAGCCAACATTGACCTGTTTGACTGCATTTTTGTGAGGGTTATTTCTGTTTGGCCAGGCTGCATTTATGGGCACAGAAATCAAGGCTATCCGTACTATTTGACCAGCGTTGATTGTGGTTAGGGCTGACTGCAGGTTCGCTGTTTGACTAGACTTTGACTGGGTTGAATTCCACTATTTTGAGGGCTGTTTCATATGGCTGTTTGGAGGCTGAAGTTGACCGAATCTTTGTGGGTCATATCTGCCCTGTTGACCAGCATTGACTTTTTTGGTTAGGGCTCTTTTGCTGCTGTTATAAATTATCAAAATTTGTAAATTGTACTATCTCTCTCTATTGAACTATTGAAGACTAAAAGAAGATTTGATCAAGGGTTTCCCCACATTGGGGTTTGTCCCTGGCTAGTGCCACATCTTGTGTTCTCTTGTCTTGGCTTGTCTTCTACTGTTTATGTTTATCTTCTATCTGCATTTTACTATCATGTTGATGTGATTGCTAAATTGAAATTGATATTGGGCTCATAAAGAAATTGAAGTAAAATTACTCTAAAGCATAGAACATACCATTGTTGCCTAAAGTTAACATGGTATAAGAGCTGAGGTGAAGACAAGGCCCAAACAAGAGTGAAAGAGCAATCACCAAAGGCAGTTGGACAAGGACGAAAGACTCAATGGGTTCCTCATCCTACTTCCCGGCTAAAGACAAGCTTCATGATAAATTTGACTATCATGGATGTGCAGGGTAAAATCTTTGAGCCTCCTTCAAATGCACCAGCTACTGTGAAGACCAAGTACAACAAGGCTGAAGTCAAAGCGAAGAAGATTATCAGGGATTCCATCGACAAGCATCTGGTGGCCTATATCTCTGAATTGAAGACCTTCAAGGAGATATACAACAGGTTGGTTGGCATGTTCAAGGTTAGTAATGCTAATCAAATTCTCTTTCTCAAGAATAAGTTGAAGGATATTAAGAAGGGCAAGGATGAGGACATTCAATCCCATTTCTTGAGGATTACTGAGATCAAGAATGATCTACTCTCGATTGGAGAAGTCATTCCTGTTTGGGAACTTACTCTCACCACCCTTGGAGGACTCCCACATGAGTGGTATGTATTTAGAGCCACTATACTCAACAATGATCGAATTCCAGGGTTTGAAGAATTGATGTCGAGATGCATTCAAGAAGAAACAAGAATGGTGGAGCAAGAAATGCCTTCTAATAGAAGCAACCCCACTGCATTCTCCACATGCCAAGAGGAAGAACAATGCAGGTTCAAAGAAGCAAACTCAAGGAAGATCGGGATTAAAAAATGGAAGGAAGGGAAGATGTTTTGTTTGCAATAAGTTTGGCCACTATGCAAGGGAGTGTCCTAATAGAAGGGATACACCTCGAGATGATGACTATCATAACAACTCCAAGGGCAACTTCAACAACAACGATCAAAGGAATGGTAGGTCCAATGGCAAAGGAAAAAGGAGTGCAAGGGAGTGTCCTAATAGAAGGGATACACCTCGAGATGATGACTATCATAACAACTCCAAGGGCAACTTCAACAACAACGATCAAAGGAATGGTAGGTCCAATGGCAAAGGAAAAAGGAGTGCGAGATATCAAGGAAATGGTCGACCCTCCAAGAAATCAAGGAACTCCAGGTATGATAAATCCAATGTTGTTAACAATAAGCAAAATGAGTACTATCTTATATCGGCCCTCTCCACTACTTCTCCTTTGGACACCTTGAGAAATTGGTAGATTGATAGTGGTGCCTCAAGGCACTTCATCAGATACAAGGAAGCCCTCTCTACTCTCATGGAAAAGGAAACAAACTTGGAGATCATGCTTGGATACGATGCCACCTATTCCGTGAAGGGAGTAGGGAATGTTACCCTTCAATTGAATCAAGGTAACACTATTCATTTGCAAGAAGTACTATATGTACCCGATCTCAAGAAGAACCTGGTGTGCATTTCAGCGATGGAAGATAAAGGATTCAAGGTGGCTTTTATCGATGGAAAGGTACGTGTTTGGAAAATAAATTTCAAGGCTGATTTTACTTTTGGATTGAGGGTTGACACTTTGTATCAAGTTGGAGGAAGTCCATCGGGAGCCATGTCTTGCCACACATCTCTACAATCTGAACTATGGCACCGGAGGTTCGACCATCTTCATTATAAGGCCCTACCCGATGTGAGACAGATGGTGAAAGGTATGCCCGAATTCAAAGTAAAGCATGAAGTTGTATGTCCGAGATGTGCTGAAGGAAAACTTATAAGGGGACAATTCCCCTCAAGTAATCGCAAGACCACAGACATATTGCAACTGATCCACTCTGACATATCTGGTATGATGCTCGTAAACTCCTTGGGAGGATACTTATATTATCTCACCTTTGTGGATGATTATTCTCGCAAGGCCTAGATCTACTTCTTGAAGAAGGATGAAGTGTTCAACTCGTTCCGACATTTCAAAGCCTTGATCGAAAACCAATTCGAGAAGAAAATCAAGATATTGAGGACTGATAATGGGACCGAGTATGAATCCAATGAATTCCAAGATTATTGCAGAGAAGCTGACATTAAGAAGGAGACTACAATGGCATACACTACCAAGCAGAATGGTGTGGCTAAAAGGAAGAATCGCTCTATTGTAGAAGCTGTATGTGCCATGCTTCATGATCAAGGCCTCCCAAAGTTTCTATGGGGTTGTCATGTCCCTTCTCAAATACATTTGTAACAGGGTGTTGCTACACAATTTTGCACAATTTTGGCTAAGGAAAAGAACCTAGCATTTTCGACTAAGGGACTTCAGAGGAAATTCAACTTTATTTGGTTGCTAGTGGAATGTGGGGGCCACCCACATGTGGATTCGAACTAGGCCATTTGAATGACTTGGAGGTAATTCGAATGAGCTGGATTGAGGGGCCCACATGAGGCAAGGAAGGCCCACAAAGATAAAAGGAGGAGGAAGATCTCATTTGGATTCATTCTTAGACCTTGCAAATCGAAATTACTTGATTGTTCGCTCTGTTGTTTAGCTGAGTCAATCGACTATTTAGCCACGAACCTTTCAAGCAGGAGATTCAACCTTTGCTTCGGGGGACCTTCTGTGCTCGCCCTAGGGAGGCAGTCCCATAAGCATTTGAGGAGATCCGGGAGTGTGTCACAACACTATCATTCAGCCACATACAGGGAGTGCGTATTTCTGGGCTATCTGGAGAATACGTAGGAGGAGTTGGAGTCACCATTGATCAATCATTTGTCAGGAGAGTCAAAGGATTGGGAGAGCAACAGTAGGCCAACATTTCTTGAGAGTTTTGGAGCCAGCACAGCTAGCATCCCAGTAGTTCAAATTACTGGGCTTGGGGACAACGTAGAGGGCCAGTCCAACAATTTCATGGGGCTTAGGAGTAGGCACTACAGGCTGGAAGCTCATCCGGGAAGTCAAGGGATTTGTAGTAGGGGTCAACCCAGCACTTTGGGACATTTTTCGGGGGGATTTACGGGCAGAATCCAGCACGCTGAGTTTTGCAGTTGCAGCTAAAGTTGGGCTCCTTGGTGGTCGAATTTCAGAAGTCTAAACTAGCTAAATTCCTTCGTGGGTTTTTCTGGGTTAGGCCAAGGAGTTTGGGGCTCAAATCTTATAATTTTCTGAGCACATGAAGTGGTGTTTCTAGCCATTCAAACTTAGCAGGAAGAGAGTTTTCTGGGCAGCGCAGTGCAGATTGGTGCAGCAGTTGGAGCAGTCATCAGTTCAACCATTTCTCACTTGGGTTTGGTCATGCTTTCCATTGAGACAAGCCCGGGTGCACCAGTCTATCATCTATTGTTATTTTCCCTCAAAGAAGTAATAAAATGGCTCAACAGTTCACTATTTCCAGCATTTTTATGGGTGCTTAATGTTAGTCCTTACAATTTCCTATGCTAGAAAGGAAATCGAGAAGGGTAACCTCAAACCACTTCAGTTCAATAGCTAGCCCTACTGAATATGAGAGGGATCTCTCTAAGTCTCTTATCAGCGGTATGAATTTAAAGCAAATGAGTTTTAGGCTATATATATATATTTGTTTGTTTGTTTGTGAAAATTTGGGTTTTAGGGTTTGCTTAGGGTTTGGAGCCACAAATAGGTTTAGGCTGTAGGAGTGCAAGAGAAAATATGAGCTAGATATCAGAAGCCACGTTGTATTTAGGATATTATCAATGTAGTATAGAAGAGAAAATGTAGAAAAAATTAATGAGCATAAGTAAACATGATTTCATTATCTTAGGAAGACATAAACATAACTATGAAAACCAGATAACAGAGCTTGAGAAACAAGAATTCTGTATATTTCACTATAAGGCATCCATAGAAAGAAGAGATATCATGTAGGTAATTATGTTTTAACCTTTAGAAAACAAATAGAATGAAGAACAAACACCATGAACTCACTGGGCTAGATTTCCTTGAAAATAGTTGCTACTGTCTCTGTATTACTTGAAAAGATGATTATATGCAAGCTTCCTTCACAAAAAGTTCAACCCTCTTTTCCTCAAGAGAAATCATACATGTAGACTCTCCTAGACCACTTTCCCACCTTTAGGAGTCGAATTCCTTGGTGGAGGAACTGACTCCAAGATTCTCTCAACCAACGGGTGAGAGTGAGAAGGTGAAACTCGAACACTTCATGGAGAGTTTGTTTAGGAGTTTTCTTCTTTTATGAGGCCTAATAAACATCAAACATTTATTCGTGCCTACATCACCTAGCCTCAAAACTAGTGCCATTACATAGAGAATCTTGACTTTGACTGAGTCAAACTAGAAACTAGAAATTTTACAAGGTGAAATTTACAAATTAAAACACAAAAAAGTGCAGAAGCGCAACGCTGACTTTGAGCTGATTTTGAGGTGCCTTCTAGGGGTCAAAATGCAAAACTGAGAGAATGGTCAACTAGCCCTTCAAGTCTAGTTTCAGAACAGTTTCAATTTTTGAATTTGGACCATGGGAAGGCCTTCAAAAATCCATTCTCCCAAGGTCACTCCCTGTGCGTAGCGCCTGTCAAAATAGGGTCTAGAATGCTAGTTTTTTGCACTTTTCTCCAAAACTAAGCCACCTATGCAAAATCTGAGCAAATGGGTTTTTAGAGGATGGCAAGAGCTTTCCAAAAATGTAGACCTTTCCTGAAATAGATGCCTGAGGAAAAGGCACATCGCTAAGGCGTTGCATTTTTGGAGCTGCTGATTTTCTGAATTTAGCTCAAAAATTCTCAAAATACAAAAAGTGCTCAGGATTTGCTAAAATTTGGCTAGAAGATGTAAAAATATGTTTGTTAAACCTTCATAAATGCTTCAGCAAGCATCTCTAAGTTTCCCTCATCCTTTTGGTCTTTTTTCGCTTCCTTGAGCTTGTTTTCAAGTTGCTTTACCTTGACATTGGCGATCATGTTTTGAGCCTGGTAGTGGTGTGCCATATGCTGAGCAACTAATTATCTCTATTTGCCTTCTCAAGGAGATTCTCCAAGTGTTCATTCACCCTGTTGAGCCAATAATCCTTGTCTTGATTGATCTCAAGAGCAATTCTATCTTCTAGGTCCATGTCTTCATTCAATAGGATGTGTTATTCCTCTTCTTGCAAAGCTTTCTGTTGGGTAGCGGAGGCCCCGCATAACAGTTTTGGGGCTTAAAGCTTAGAAGTTAGGGTAATAATATTGTAAATCTCCGAAATGCGCGGAGCACAAAATGTAATAGGCTGAGTCAAGGGGTTGTCCGCCCAAAAATAATATAGAATAATAGGAAGTAGGTCGGTCTGCCCATGGTCCATGGAACATGGGAATGTATGAATAGAGCGAGGCTCTAAAGGTAGAAGGCAATTTTTTGTTCTGGACTAGATCTGATGTATTATGAGTTGGTGAAAGTAATCAGAGTTTTGCGTCTGTAAGTTCGAGTTGAGGGTGTTAGTGCGTAGGTAGAGGCTCCGCAGCTGTCTGCGCGGAGCCCTGAAAGAGTCCGTAGCTGTGTGCGCGGACCTCTGCAGCTGTGTGCGCAGGGCAGAGAGAAGGTTGCACTAAAAAGAAGATATTAATAAAGATAAGTTGTTTTTGAAATATTGCAGATCTGTTGTATTTTGGTTTATGCATCTATTATATGAGTTTATATCTTTTTATAATTGCACGCACTGGGTTTTATTGTTAAATGTTTGCTTAAAGACTGTAACAAGAAGGTCAGATCTGTAATAATTTCATCAATAAGAAAGTACACTCGCGCGGAAGTCCGATAATAGTATAGAGTGGCACGAGGCCACAAAACAGTTCACGACCCCTCTGTACTATTATCAGGGTTCCGCGCGGGTGTACTTTCTTATTGATGAAATAATTGCAGATCTGATCTTCTCGTTACAGTCTTTAAGCAAAAATTTAACAATAAAACCCAGTGCATGCAATTATAAAAAGATATGAACTCATATAACAGATGCATAAACTAGAATACAACAGATCTGCGATATTTCAGAAACAGCTTATCTTTATTAATATCTTCTTTTCAGTGCAACCTTCTTTCTGCCTTGTGCACACAGCTGCAGGGGTCCGCGCAACACAACTGCGGACTCTATCAGGCCTCCACGCACACGGCTGCGGAGCCTCTATCTACCCACTAACACCCTCGACTCGAACTTACAGATGCAAAACTTTGATTACTTTCACCAACCCATAATACATCAGATCTAGTCCAAAACAAAAAACTGCCTTCTACCCTCAGAGCCTCGCTCTATTTATACATTCCCATGGTCCGCAGACCATGGGCAGACCGACCTACTTCCTATTATTCTATATTATTTTTGGGCGGACAACCCCTTGACTCGACCTATTACATTTCGTGCTCCGCGCATTTCGGAGATTTACAATATTATTACCCTAACTTCTAGGCTTTAAGCCCCAAAATCGTTTTGCGGGGCCTCTGCTACTCAACACTTTCTTCAGGCCCTTTGTTCTTGGCCTTTCCTCTTTCCTTTCTCTTTTGATCCTTCAGGCTCGCTTGATTCTATGATTTCTTTGCCTTTGCCAACCTGTTGCAATAACTTGGCTTGTTCTTTCTCCATGATCAATTCCTTTGCTTTGAGATGACTATTCCCCTGTTCAAAGAATGAAATTACATATTTTTCTCTTTCCATATTGATTGTAAGCTCCTTGATTTGATAGTATTTATCTCTGATTGTCTGTTGCATGCTTGAAGTCTGATCCTCGGCCTCTTAATCAACTAGCTCAAACTCATGCTCAACTGTGTCTTTATCTTTCATTGCTGGTCCCTGCTTTGTCGATGAAGAAGGCTTGGCCCTTTTCTCTCCACGAGAAGAAAACAAAAGCCTCTGTCCTCTCTTGTACACTTTAGTCACCTTAGGCTTAGGTACTTGGGTTTTCTCAACTAATTTGCTAGAGGACCCCACTTCCTTTTGCTGTTTTGGTGGGCTAGAGATTTGAGCTGCTACATTGGCCTCATGCCATTTCAAGGTGGTTTCCAAAAAGGTTTCCCAAGTCATGCCTTTCTCTGCAAGTTGGTGAAGGACTATAGTCTTAATTATACTATGATGAAACAGGCTTGGGTAGTGCTCCTTTTGCTTAATTTGTATTTTCTCTGACATGTTTGAAATGCTCCTAACTAGGTAGTTACACATGTTGAGTGGCTTCTGAGAGGTGCAGTGCATTAGGAGGAAAAAATGATAAGCATACAACCTGGAGAATCTCCCTTCACATGTAAAGAACTTCATGATAATATTCATCGAAGGGGCATATTTCTCCAATAAGTATCTGAAAGGCATAGTGTGGTCATGTTTCTCCTTGTATGGTGTTTTTAAGAAAGGCTTGTAGTATTCAAGATCTAGGCTCATTCCCTTGAACCAGTATTCACCATTGTTCGGTAGCCCTGTTGCAAGTGAGATGGAGGCCACTGCAAAAGTGAACTCAACACCAACGATGACAACACTTTCACCCTTCAACTAAGTTGCCACCCAATCCATTAATTGTTCATGAAAACCCACCTCACTCACCCTTTTGCAAAACTCCAAGCAATGTACATCTTCAAAGCACTATTTGATGAAAGGATAGGAGTTGATTTCATTACAATTTGATGGCTCATATCTGAGTATCTTCCCTCCCTTATGATGTATTTTCCTCTTTGGTGAAGATCTTGCCTCCATGATGATAAAAAACCCTAGTAGCAGGCAATGAAAAAAAAGTGTGAGGTATGAATCAAAATGAAGTGATGTGAAGGTGGATTTTGACAAAATGATAGAGGAGGTTTGAAAGAGGTGGATATAAACTTTGGAAGCCGATGAAAATGAGTGAAGACACAGTGGAAGAGTGATCTGCTTGCGAGGAGGAAAAACAGGGTTTGTAATGAAAAATGCCCAAAAACCTCTAGGAATGAGCTAGGGTTTTACTTTTTGAGGGCTAAAACTTTGTTTTGAGGTGGATTGAATGGTTAAAATGGTTTATTAAACATGTATGCAGGTGTAGGACAACATTTTACATGTTTATGAACCAAAAATAAAAATGGCCATTATCACCCTATCATTTCCCATGAAAAATTTCACTACAAACCCTAATTTGAAGAATCATTGGCATGAGATGATTTTGAAAATCAAATGATGGAGAATGATGGTGTACTTACTTGTTTCTTGGTTTAGAAATCAATGAAATTAAGTTTGCAAGCCAAAAAATGAAGTTTGGGAGAGATTTGGAGGTTTTCTGAACACTCCATCTCGTGCGCAGTGCTTTGTTCCTGTGCGTAGCACCAACCCTCTGTGCGTAGCGCCTTGTTCCTGTGCACAACGCCTCTAGTTTTTGTTTCAAATTTGCCTTAGAAATCGACTTTTTCTCTCTTTTGGATGGGAGAGCTCGATTCTCAAGAGTGAATAGGAGGCAAATGAACCAAGTTTGGGGACTTTTGAGTTTATATAGGAAAAATTATTTCTCTTTTTGAAAAATAAATGGGATCCACAAATCTTCAAAAAGTAAGTACCCCAAGTCCCCCAGAGCTCCCAGAGCTCAATGCATGCAACATGCAAGACCCTTATAAGAAGGTCTCTCAACGACTCCAAGTCATTCGGGAAAGTCACAGATTTGACCTCTCCCTGGGGCTTAGACAAAATGTCTGTGACCTGTACATCAGTCTCAATGTGATGGAGCCTCCTCGCTCATCGACTTACTATATCCCAGATAAGGTAGTATCTGATGTCTATCTGCTGGAGAAATCATCGAATACGAGATTCCTCAACAATCGAATCCCCCCTGGTTGTCACAGAGGATCATGGTGGTATTCATCATATGTACAAACAGCTCACTGAAGAGCTTCCACAACCAGGTAGCTTCATACGAGATCATACTCGTAGCTATGTATTCAGTCTTGGTGGTGCTTATAGCAACTGACTTCTGCTTCTGCAAAAGATCTTTCAAGAACATATTCCGATTTTCAGAAGGATTCTAGAAAAGTGTAGCGATTGCATCCCACATTTCTTTTGCCTTATCCTTGGCAACTAAATGTGAGACTATATGATCTCGAACTCCATCAAGGATCATCCTCTTTGCCTTGGCCATCTCCTTATTGTAGTTCTCTAGCTGCCACAGATCTGTAGGTATGGCTATCTCTTTTTGCATACATCTTCAGACATTGCTCATTTAGCAGGAAAGTCATTCTGGCTTTCCAGTACAATAATTAGAGGCTCCATCTAGCCTATCCTGATCTCGAAGTCCTACTGAGGTCATTTCTACAAAACTCAAATCTAGGAAAATAAGCAAGAATCTCCTCCCTTTCCTGCTTGGTTTCCTGCTCTGCTACTCACACTCCCTCCTAGAATGTGCAGATTTAGTCTGCAACTGCCTCTTTAACTAGAAATTATGGTTCTCCTCCTCGAAACTGGATCTGGAAACCCTCTGAGAAATTCCTCTCTCTGTTTGTGCTATTTCTCTTGCACTCAGTGTTGATCTGCCACTGCAAAACCGCTGCAAAATCACTGCACCCAGATCTGCTCAACGAATTCTCTGATTTGCTCACCAGAATTGTTTCTCAGCAAATCCGTTGCATACTGGAACTGCTACTGGGAAAATTGAACTCTTCCTCCTGTTTGGATCTGGAAAATGAATTTCCTTCCCAAAAATCCGAATTGCCTAGTTGGCCTACGTAGATCTTGAATACTGTGCTTAGAACTCCCTCTGGACCTCTAAAAATTTTCCTTCTTGCTACTAAGTCCACAATCTGTCTTCAAACTACTCTAATACCATGCGAAAATTTTCAACTTTGTTGCAATAAATGGAAATTATTCTTCTAACTGAATATTGTTATGTGCAGTTTATTTGCTATTATGACAAACAACAAATAAAATCACCACTGCAATTTTCACCAAAAAATATAATGCACTATGGAAAATAAATCTAGAACTGAGAAAATAAAGCACACACATAATAAAATGACACTGCTATTTTTGGACAAAAGTCCCCAGAAAAACCTAATGTGGGAAAACCAATGCAGTAGATGAGAGTTTTATTATTCTTCTTCAGTAGCAAAATATGAGTACAATAAATTGGATGACAAACTAGCAATCCTCTTTTGAGAAATCACTACAAAAATTATTGAGGGAATTTTTCCGTTCTCCACAAGCAGACTTGCAACAAACTGGCCACAAAAATTGGTCCCTGGAATACCCCTGCGCAATCCCTCACACACACTCCTTAGATTTGACTCTGGATCAAACTTCTTGCTTGTTGCTGCCTCTGGAAGTTATTCTTCGACCCTCTGGAAAATTATTCCAGCGTTCTGCCCTTGAATCGACCTCATCTTTAGTTGAATTGAATTGCCTCTTTGAGGTTGTGCGCAAGCCCCTGTGCAACCTCTTGTGGAATAGCTCGACCTCTCTCAGTTGACTCTTTTGGCACTGGAAACTCCATCAGGATCTTTGTTGCTGCTGCTCTGCCTCTTGCTTGAATTCTCTTCTTAGTTGAATCTCTGCTCTTTGGGAAATTTGATCTGCCTAGATCACCCACTCACTTGATGTGTCTCTCTCCATCTCATCGTCCTACTCTTATAATCTCTTGTTGGTTCAAATCTCTCATTGGTGAACCAAAGATCATCTCAAACTCAATCCATGTGAGTTCATAGAGCATTCTCACTTTTCTTAATTAATTCCCTTTAATTAATAGATTTCCCTAAGTTAGACTTAGGCATTTTTTAATTATCGGTCAATTAATTTAATTGAGTTGTTTCTAGGTGTTTTCTCCCGAAACTTTTTCTGGGTTCTGGAGATCTTGTGTTTCTTAGCTTCTCTGACCGAAGTCGAGACTAGAATACCTGTTTGATGCTACAAAAACTAACAGTGACCACCATCGAGGTCAATTTTTTTATCAGAAATCGTTAAAATCTGCCCCATCAACCTCAATTCAAATACCACTAGCCTTCCCCTGCACACATAACCAACACAAAGCTAACTCGACCTTCCTTGAACTAATATCCTTCAATAGATCTCCTTGCTTGGCTTGTACTTAGACAATTACGGCTCTCCTTAGGGCTTGTTGTAGAGTTTTACGACTAGGCCTGTGGCGCACTTAGTCCTCCTCCTCCTCCTGGCAGATCAAACTCAACTCCGTTAGGCTTCGCTATTGCTTTTCTTAGTTGTGGGTTTTCCCTTCTCGCTGAAGCCCAAACTAGGGCACACTCTAGCCCTCTTCTAGGGCTAGTCTTTTGTTAAAATTGGCAACTAGGGCTAAACTCCATGTGGGTCTACTTATTCATGGCAGCTGATATTTTTCTTGGATTCCTTTCATCGAGAGGTGTAGGATTGATCTAAATATCATCCAATTTCGACAAGTATTCATGGGGATATGAATTTATTTATGTTATGTGACAATTCGTCAAGGTCGGCCAGCAACCAAATTACCCCCATCTATCCTCAACGTTTTACTATAAATAGAGCTAGCCTTCAAGTCATTTAGTCACTCATCTCTTGTGATTTCTTCCTCTCCACTCATTTGGGTTTTGGTGGAAGGAGAAGTCACCAAGAGTATACGTTGCCCTAGAGGGAGTTCCCTGAGCTCTACACTGCCCTAATGCAAAATCCTAACACAGTCAATGAAGTAACCTTAACGCTGTCATGGAGGACAACCCTTAACATGGTCATGGAGGAGTCTAAGAAAGGTTCCTACGCTATCGTAAAGGAGACCTTTCTACGTAGCAAGGAGAAGCCTATATACGCTGCCAATGGATGCTCCAAAAGGGGCCCTAACTGTAGTCTTCTTCTCACATAGTTAGACGCATTTCTAATGAGAGGATATACCCTATCCGTACATAATAATGAGGGCTCTTTGCTGTCAAGGAAGGAGCTCTATAAACACTGTTCTAATAAAGGATGATCATCACATTGATAAGGAGGCTTATCGCAGTCATAGGAGAGGCTTTAACACAAGGAGATGCCCTAGGAGAAGTCACAAACTCGGATGTGTGGAACAATTCTGGATACATTCTTGAATGGATTTGACTTCTTGTTGACAACCTCGACATCAATGATAAGTTAGCCTCACATGACAAGGAGCAATATCCTATCTCAGCATATGTATGTGCAGCATACCTGTAGGTGCTGACTTGTCTCACAATCAGATGGATGGAGCAGAAGGCCTTAAGACTTGTAACAAGTAGTAGTACAATCTTGGCATAATTACAGTCTTGGGTGTAGGATCTCGGTGACTAATGCAGTCATGGATGGAGCAGAGATCCATATTATAGAGGATAGTTTAGGATGTCCTTCTCGGAGGTTTGATATCTCGGCTGAGGTGCAATAAGGTACCTCTGCTATATCATATTTACAAGTTACAGCTAGCTGCTTTGTTAGGCTGCAAGCCATAGCAAGCAGCTAAGGTTGTTCCATGACAGTATTGCAGTATGCAGCATGTAGGTGACAACATGATAGATGCAGCATGATAAGTGTAAAAGGGTGCAACAAAGTGCAGCATGAATGGTGCAGCATAGTGATGATGAAGTGCAACATGGTGCAACATAGTGATGATGAAGTGCAACATGATAAGTGTAGAATGGTGTAGCAAAGTGTAGCATGAATGGTGCAACATAATGATGATGAAGTGCAGCATGACGGGTGCAATATAGTGATGATGGATGCAGTATGATGAGTGCAACATAGTGTAATGAAGTGTAGCACAGTGATGGGTACAGCATGGTGATGGAATCACCTGTATTCAAATCTACTACCTCATGTGACATCTTCCTAGAGAAGATCTCTGCTCTTATTTTGACAAGTCAAAATGTTGACTTCTAATGTATATGTACTATCTCTCTCTGCTGAACTATTGAAGAACATAAGAAGAATTGATCAAGGGTTTCCCACATTGGGGTTTGTCACTGGCTGGCACCACATCTTTTGTCCTCTTGTCTTGGCTTGTCTTCTAATTTTTATGTTTATGTTCTATCTGCATTTTACTATCATGCTAAATGTGATTGCTAATCTGGAATTGATTTTGAGCTAATATGGAAAATTGAAGTAAATTTGCTTTCAACATAGAACATACCTAAAATTAACATCTTTATACACAGTGAAGTTCATCATACTTGTCTCTTCAATGGATGCTCGTATCAACAAGGCTCCGAACCCATGTTGAATTTTCTACAATATACATAGTAGAAACTAATATTCTGATTTGATAATTACTACCTAATAATATTCATACAATTTATCTTATGACACTGATATTATTGAGCATTTATAAACAAAAGATTTCAATTGTAATGCAATGAAAATAGTAAGATCATAAAGAGACAACCATGCATAATAGACGCAACAAATTTTCCTTGGGAAACCCAAACTTGGGAGAAAACCCAACAAATCTTCTTCTAGGAGAAATCATTCTTTAGGAAGGCTTACAATTCAAAATTGTCTAGAAATCTGTGCCAAAAAACCAAGTCCAAACTTCAGTCACTTCATCCTTTTTCTACTCCCACGTGTGGCTAATATAGAAGAAATATGATTGAGTGATATGAGTGATCAAATGAAGTGCCATATCATCTATATATATACAAGTCGGATGGGTGTATTTACCCCAAGGGACACACTTTCATGGGGGGATCGACTTGTCCCTTTTGAGCCTACAAGAAACCCAAAAATAAAATTTATTTTATTTTAATTTCCATAATTATTCTAGGCCGACTTAGGAGGTCTCTTGGCATGTGGGAATACCTCCCAATG
Organism: Pinus taeda; assembly: GCA_000404065.3. NCBI lineage: Eukaryota > Viridiplantae > Streptophyta > Pinopsida > Pinales > Pinaceae > Pinus > Pinus taeda. The sequence goes on from APFE030142567.1 coordinate 51,194, forward strand.
CTACACAAAAATCAACAGGTGGAGGGTGCTACAAGAGGGAACCTGATGTTTCACTATGGAGGAAACTGGGTGTCTCTCTATAGGGGAAACATGATGTCTCATTGCTTTAGAACCTAAAGTAGCATGGACCTTTTCCTATCGCTTGTGACCCCATTAGATGGGACAACTGGGAAGTAGTAGGTGATCTTCATGAGATTCTCCTATTTGGTGGAACACCCAGACATTGAGATTTGAAACTAAGCCTTTCTCTCATGTAAAGAGCAAGGCTCCTTTGGTTGGGTATCGAAAGAAAGTAGAGAGAGAGTTTCTCAAGTCTTGAAATAAGCAATAATATTGCCCCTTGATCACATAGGAGATGACAAAGTGAGAAATGAAATGCAACTTTGAAAATATATATCTCACCAAGCTTCAAGGATAGAGGGGTGGGTTTTGAGGATAGCTATAGAGATTACCCATTTTCAGGGAATGGCATACGAAATAAAAGAGGACGTAAGGAAACCTCCCTATTTTAGAATAGGAATTGAAAATTTCAAATAGTTAGTTTTACTGATTGCAAAGAAATAAAAGGAAATGTTAAATTAGGAAATCATAAAATCACATGTACAATAGTGTGACTTTGCAATATTTTCATAGAAAAATCTCAATATTATGATTTTATAAGAACAAGGCGAAATAAATCATAATTTTTTAAAATATTATGATATTATAAAATCATAAGATTGCAAAATTTGTGTACTACATAAAATCATATATACAATTTTGTAAATAAAATCATTACCTAGGATGATGGTTTGATTGAGTTTGACAATTTTACTAATCACAAATAAACAAAGAACTATATTACTAGAAATTTGGAAACAAATATATATGTTTTTTTGTAAGTTTAGCAACAGTGAGGCTACATCATGGTCATGTCCAAGAATAACACTCGAATAGGGTGGGGAATTGGACCGGTGACTTAACATCTAGGAGTGCCTTAACAACACACCCAATCACCGTTTATCAAAGACCCCGTGGACGTGGAAACAAATTTTATTACATGCCACTTTTGAAATTTTAGAAAATGGGGATATGTGTGTGTGTGTGTATCCCAAAGGTTGGCTCAATCAATTGGACCATTTGTTAAAGGTATGTTGCCAATGGGGAGGTCATAAATTCCAATTTGGTTGAGTCTACATGGTTACTAGCTTCATTATATATATATATATATATATATATAATATATATCAATTAATTGGACCATCTAATAAAGGAATGTTGCCAATGGGGAGGTCATAAATTCCAATCTGGTTGAGTCCCTCAAGGTTACCCGCTGCACTTTCTATTGGTGGTTGAAACTTTCCTCCATCTAGATATTTTGTGGAAGAGGGAAGGATATTGTGAACTTTTCCTTCAAAAAATAAAATAATATTTATATACAAATCATTTAATTTCCTTATAATATTTCTTAAGGTCTAGTATATCAAAGTTGGTCCTAGTGTGTTAGTTTTTGTAGCATCGGATGTGTTCTAGCCTTGAAATTTTGTCAAGGGGCTAGAATATAGGAGATCTCCAAAACCCAGAAATCGTTTTTGGAAATTCTACCAACCTAATTAGATTATTAACCAGATTTTAAATATTTCCGAAGTCTAAACTTAGGGAATATGGTTAATTAATTAGTATTAATTTAGTCAAGGCGTGAATGATCTAGAAACTCACACGGATCAACTCCAAGATGAACCTAGCCATCGATTATGTTTTAATCTTGGTCGTTGGTGCTCCAACAAAGGAAGATAAGAGGAGGTCGATGTGGTGATGGAGAAGACAGTTGAGAGGTTTGATTTCTTAGCAGATCGATTTCCATAATAGCAGCAGGCAGTTGCCAAAGAGAGAGCTAGAAATCAAAGCAGTTAGAGAGGGGCAGAGACAATGAAGCTAGAGGAAGGATTCCAGATCCGGTGAATGCATTTGCAAAGAGGCAAGAGAGCCATAGAGACGCTGATGTTGGGGAAAAGCAGTAACCTCTAGAGGCAAAGTTGATTTGCTGGGAGAGATTGATGTTTTTAGTTCTAGAGGCTAGGAAGGAGTCCCAGAGTGCAGGAGAAGCGTCTTTTAGTCAGAAAAAGGCAGAACGACTTCATCAAAGTCCAGTCCGAGGCTAGACGTCCAGCCAACTATGCATAGTAGTGCAGCAACTGGCACAGAGGCTGACACAAAGGCTCAGAGGGGCGAAATTCTGAAGGCATGTTGTGCTGGGAGATTGCATGTGGGGTGTGGAAAATTCTTCTCCAGATTTTTGCCCTTTGTAGGATTGCTAGTTTCAACATCTAGTTGTACTCAGATTATTTCACTATTGCATAATAATAAAACCCTTAGTTGTTGCACTGGTTTTCCCAAGTTGTGTTTTTTCCGGGGTCTTTTGTCCAAAAATAATTGTGTTATTTTATGTGTGCGTGCTAGCATTTCTTCCAGCATTTATTCTTCCGCAATTTTATTTGTGTAGGTTGCAGTGTGATTTATTCAATATTTGTTGTAGCAAACAGTAAATAAATCGTTAAATTATATTAACAATTAGGAGAATAATTTTCAGTTGCTGCAATAGGATTCTAGTTTGAAATTTTCACATAGCGGACAATCATCATCATCAACATTGTTTTATATATATATATATATAGAGAGAGAGAGAGAGAGCTTAATGTTCATAGATAAGGACATAATTATTTAACACACTTAAATCATTGTGCAACCAAAATTTTCCTTCCCAGTCTTTTTCAAAGGCCCTAAAGAGATCATACATTGGAATTTATGTACATAACATCTTTAGCACTATTTGAACCTAACTTATTGTACTTTTCAAGTGGATAAAACCATCAGTATTCCATATTCTCTCCATTTCATAGCCACTTGTGAAAACACATGATTGGCTAGGGACTACAACTCCTATGCTTTCATTCCATGAACTATATATGATGAATACATAGGGTCCAAATTCTTTCTATTATCATTAGATATGAAATTGATAAAATTCCCTAATTTGGAAGAAAACCCTACTAATTGATTGCAAAAATTGCAGCCCTGCAAGGATTTGTAAAAAAATTGTAATCATTTCCTTGTATCTTGTATACACCTGTTGCCCTTGCTTGGGTATTTCCTTTTCACATTGCCAATACTAATGTATTCTTCATTATAATATGTTTGATCAAATGCATCTACCAAAATGTGCATTAGTGTATTGATCTTATCCCACTTATCATTGATTATTGCCTACACACATTACAACCCCTAAGGATTTAACACATTAGTTATTAGAGTTATGTTTCTAAGTTAACACTCATTGTTATGTTAGTCATGTTGCCGTGAGGTTAGCTGATAGTTATCTTTATATTATCCATTTTGTAAAAACCATTTGTCTCGTGTATAAGAGATAAAAGTAGCTTAGGAGGGAAGTAGAGTATAAATATGCATTTGGCCTCATGAGAAAGCTCTCTTAGATTTTGGGATTGAAGGTAGCTCTAGAAGGCTATTCTATACTAGGGAAATATCCATACTACTTTGGATGGGGCTTGAGTTGTTGTATGATACCTTATCAAGGTGTCACTTTATTTGTAATTGGTAAGCAATGTTTCAATGCTTTGGTAGTTAATATATAAACTCTATTTCTTCAGGGACATCTATCTTAATTGTGGGAGTCATTGTGAATGAATATTTAGGATTTTCCACATTATTTATTCATTGATTGCAATTTCAATAAGCCCTCGATTCCTTTCTATCCCTTGTTTCTTCTTTCATGTGCATAGAATCTTACTTATTTTCCCAGGTAAATAAACTAAACTAGGGCCATATTATAGTTTTGGAAACTAAAACCTAATGCCTGCAAAGCTCAAACTATGTTTTCATTGAACTATGTTTGTGCTTTGGCTCGTATTTTCACTTTTAATTGCCACATTCTCTCTTTATGTATTTGTAACATCTCTGACACTTAACCCTTGTTGACATTGTAATTGTAATTAATTATGTTAATGATTTCAGCATGGGCATGTAAATGTAAATGGGCAAAAGACTCCGAATAATTGTAATTATAATTAAATACTAGTTAATGAAGTGGTGAAGCCCTAATATAATGCAAACCATGTGAAGCCATGAGAGGGAGGGAAGCCAACAATGGGAAATTGGAGGATTAATATTTTCTAATGGATTATTAACTGAGCCAAATGTACATAAGGATCAACATTTTCAACCCTTTCCCCAAGAAAATCTCTCTATTAGAAAGGTGCAACAATAACTACCAATAGTTATGAGAGGAGTGGGCAGTAGTACCATAACTTCTCAAGGATATGGGCAGCGTACCATTGTCTAGTATGGGAAGACCTAACAAGAAACCCATCAAGGGAAGAAGCTTGAGGAAGTTGACTTGTGAAAGACAAAAACCAAAAAGAGGAAAGCACTCTCTCGCAAAAAAGGGAGGACCCATGAGAGGATGTGGGGAGAGAGAAAATTCTTCTCTGGGAGAGAAGAAGGGAGACGGGAGGAGGTTCTCAAGAAAACCAGAAGAAGAAACCTGTTCATGATTTTGTGTGCTTGATTTTGGTGAGCAAGGTCTGGGGGTGTTGACCTAGGTTGTCATTGATGTCAATATGGCAATATTCTAGATACTAGATGATGAGATGAAGCCAAGGGGAAGCAGAGTAGATCCATGAAGAGAAAGGAGCAAGGCCATCAGGATAGCCAAGCCATAAGCAAGAGTCTGTTAACGGAGGAGTTAACAAGAGAGGCATATTGCAGAATATTAGAGCAAGAGAGGCATATCGGAAAAGGAAGAAGCCATCAAGGTATGAAGGTATCAGAGGAAGTCTTTGAAAGACATTGCCATGCTAGAGGAGCTACATTGGAGAAAGACGAGCCATAATCGGAGCTACAGGAGGAGCCATATATATATGCCATAGCAGAATATATTAGAGGAGCAAATGGTATATAGAGGAGCAAACAGAGCAAATAGAGGAGCAAATAGAGTTATCGGAGGAAGCAGAGAGCAAAATAGAGCTATTGGAGAGCATATCGGAGGAGCAAAGAGCAGACAGAGCCATCAGAGGAGAAAACAGAGCTATTGGAGCTCAGGAGGAGTCTTATCGAGAGTAATTGTAATATTCCTAATTAGCCATGGCTAATTGGAATATTCGATTTTGCCCAATTTTTGCCTTCTATGGTTATTTGTAAATAAAAAAGTGAGGACGGGGGACATAACTCACTTTAAGAATAAAAAAGTCACTTCCTAGTAGCACAACGTTGTGACTTAAAGAGGAGCCAAGGGGGGACCAAAGGGGGACGCAGAAATGGGACCCACGCAAACACCTGGAGGGACTGCGCAAGAGGGAAGAACACGTGGTAAGAGGAGAATCATGCAGGAGGAGGTGAGCCTAGGGATTGTGAGAGGCAGAGGCTATAAAATAGAGAGGAGCCCCCTCATTTTGGATCATTCAATTATGTGCATTTTGAGCTAGTCGTTTCGACTTCTGAGCATGCTAGCTGTTTAGCTAGTCTGTAGCACTGTTTAGTGCATTGAGTGTCTCCATTCGGAGATCTCACTCTTAGCCCCGGGGGACTTCGAGTGCCTGCTCAGGCAAGGTATTTCCTTTGGCATTTCAGCAGTAGTTTTATCAGCATTCTAGCAGTAGTTTTAGCAGCGTTTTGGAGGACTGCGCAGCACTGGGAGAGGGACGCAGTTCTTTCTAGCAGTAGTGTTGGATTGGGGTTTTTGCAGGAGGATTTATGCTGAGTGATTGAGTAGGGGACCAGCCCTTTCATCTTGGAGGATTTTGGCAAAGTTTCAAGGAGAGTTCTGGTGGGGTTTCTTTGGTGGTAGCGCAGAGCATTGAGGGACTGCGTAGATCCCCAAGGGGTTGATTTTCGAAGGTAGGCTATTCCAGTAGAGCTTTCTGGGGTTTTCTGGGTTTTTGGAGCAGATCCCGATTCCAGAGTTTTAGCATTTTCTGAGGAAGGGAGCAGCCCCAAGTCATTATTTGTTTTCTAGCAGCAGCAACAACACGACAATTTTCCAGTAGCATCCACGCAGAGAGGCCATTCCTTGATATTCTGAGAGTATTTCTTCAATTGCCTTGTGCAAGTTGAGGTGCCATCTGTCTGATCACCTCTTGTACTCATTTTATTGCTCAGTATAATAAAATGGCTTAGCATTTCTCGTTGCATTTCTTGAGTATCTGCTTATATTTCCTGTTTACATTATTATATGCTGTGCCACTGTTATTTTGTCATTTCTGGGTTATTATATCATTTGCACGTATTTGTTGGAGTTTTGCTGGGGTTTGAGGAATATTCTGGGTTAGGGATATTACAATGGTATCAGAGCATAGATCAGGCTTAGCCTGTGGAGCTAGCAATCTATGACATCGGGGAAAAACCCTACATTTGTTACAGAGGTAGGAGATATAGAGACACTGGACGTAGGTTGGAGAATAACTACGGAGAGGGAGACTGTGTTCCGGTGGTGGATGCAGAATAGGAGGAGCCGGTGGTGAACGCAGAACAGAAAGAGCCGGTGGTGGACGCAGAACAGGAGGAGCTGGTGGTTGACGCAGAACAAAAAGAGCCGGTGGTGGATGCAGAGCAGATGGCAGACGAGGACGAGAAGAGATTTGTGGATATGCTCCTCAAATTAGTGCAGGATCTGTCGAGGCAGTTTGAGGTGATGGGGCAGAGATTCACGACAGTAGAGGCCAGACAACGTGAGAGCCCACGAGTTTTTCAGATTGGTGAGGGATCAGGTGCATCCCATCATTTGCCAGAGCAGCGTGATACTGCACAGCAGGTAGCCTCGCATGCCCCTACACACTCTACCATGCCCACGTTCTTAGGAGCAGACACGGGGGTCGAAGCCCAGCAGGAGGCAAAGGCCGACCATATGGGCGATTATTTTCCAGAATACCGGGCATATGGGCAGAAGTTCAGGGATGCCCTTTCATTCAGAGACTTTGTTCAGCTGCAGCGGGATAGTAGGCCCCGCGATCATCACAGACGAAACTGGCATTACCATGATGGTGACACCCACCGTGTAGCGAGTAGATTTTACTTGCCTACGTTTGATGGTTCATCAAACAGTTTGACAAAGTCTTGGTTGGAGAAGCTGGACATTTGTTTCCAGCTCAACCAGATGTCGGAGGCGGAGGCCATCAAGGTGGCAACATTGCATTTGGATGGCGAGGCCCAGGATTGGTGGTTTCACGGGATGGTTACACTTGGGAACTCTACAGTGACGACATATGCGGAGTTTACCAGGAGATTGATGGAGCGATTTGATCGAAGGGATCCAGAGCAACATTTTGTTGAGCTGACAAGACTCAAATAGACAGGGAGCCTAGAGACATACATTGCAGATGGTGCCAGACCTATCCACGGCATGGAGGGTCTATATGTATGTTGAGGGGTTAGCAGAGCCACTTCGACATCTAGTCCGATCCACTATACTAGCCACGCTCTAGGACGCTATCAGCAAGACCAGGGACTTACAGGATGTCTTACCCAGGACCCAGACACCTTATCCTCAAAGACAACCTTTTCAGTCTAAGGGCAAGAATGTGAGGATTCCACCTCCAAAGGGGAATCTAGGGCGAGTACAGATCGAGGACGATATCAAGAGGGAGTTGAAGAAGAAGCGGTTGTGCTTCACATGTTAGGAGCCGTGGGCACTAGAACATAGATGTGCTGCTGGTAAAGCACATTTTATTGAGGTCTTCTTCGAGAGCAGTGGAGAAGAGGATAACGAGGATGATGTGGAGGCAGGAGATAGCCATGCCATACCCACCTTTTCCACCTCCACGGCCAGCAACAGGTGGTGCATCTTTTGCACCTACCGGAGGAGCCCTTGCAGCATTGCGAGGAGCTCCCAAGTATCTGACGCTATGCGTACAAGGGACAGTACGTGGCCAGCGGGTATCCGTTTTGGTTGACATTGGGGCAACCCACAACTTCATCGATGCACAGATGGTTGAGCGGAGAGGTATTCAGACAGAGAGCTTCGATGGGTTTTCAGTCTTAGTCCCAGGAGATTAGACCATGACATGTACTTGTTATGTTCCAGAGCTTTCGGTGACGATGGGCACCTACACATTGACTAACCACTCTTTTGTGGTCGATATTCCGGACACCAACATGATACTGGGTGTTCAGTGACTTATCACTCTAGGGAAGGTCACGAAGGATTGGAAGACCCTAGAGATGGAGTGGGATGATGAGAAGACAGGGAGGCATGAGAAGATACGGGGACAACACACATATCCGCTTCAGACTGTGTTGGCTCATCGGATGGAGGCAGTCTTCCGGAAGGGAGACATAGAGTGGGCAGTGGAGCTATGGGCATTGGAGGCAGGGACTACAGGGCAAACGATACATCCAGAGATACAGTCCATCCTTGATTGGTATGCCATAGTGTTTGGGGAGATTCCACTAGGACAGCCACCGGATCGGGGGTTTGAGCACACCATTGAGCTTGAATAGGGCATACAGGCAGTGATCACTACCCCTTATAGGCACCCCAAGGACTATCGTGATGAGATTGAGCGGGCTATCCAGGAGTTGCTGGCTCTTGGGCACATTCGATCGAGCACAAGTCCTTTTGCTTCTTCTGTGGTGTTGGTGAAGAAGAAGGACGACACATTGAGGATGTGCATTAACTACAGGGCCCTGAACAAGAAGACTCTGAAGAACAGGTATCCCATACCCAGGATCGATGAGTTGATGGACGAGTTGAGGGGAGCACGATTCTTCTCAAAGATTGATTTGAGATCTGGGTACCATCAGATTCGTGTGAGGGAGCAGGACGTTCCCAAGACCGCCTTCAGGTGCCACTATGGGCACTTTGAGTTCTTGGTGATGCCTTTTGGGCTAACCAACGCCCCCGCAACATTTCAATCACATCTTCCGTAGTCACTTGAGGAAGTTTGTGTTGGTATTCTTTGATGACATTCTCATTTACAGTAGGACTTGGGAGGAGCATCTCTAGCACATTGAGACGGTATTGCGTATCTTACAGGAGCAGCAGTTCTATGCCAAACTCTCCAAGTGTGAGTTTGGGTTGACGAAGATGTTATATTTGAGACACATCATAGGGGTGGACGGAGTGAGAGTCCACGAGGAGAAGATTAGGGCCATCAGAGAATGGCCAGAGCCGAGAAATGTGACGGAACTTCGAGGGTTCATTAGCATTTGTACTTACTACTGGAAGTTCGTCAAAGATTTCTCGCAGCTTGCTGCACCCCTGACAGATTTGACAAGGAAGGGGGCATTCAGTTGGTCAGATAAGGCGCAGCGAGCCTTTGACAAGCTCAAGGAGGTTATGAGCAGCTGCCCAGTGCTTGCATTGCCAGATTTTATGCAGCCATTTGTTTTGGAGTGTGATGCGTCGGGAGAGGGGATGGCGCAGTGTTGATGCAGGGAGATCACCCTATAGCCTTTGAGAGCCAGAAGCTCCTTCCGCATGAGAGGTTGTATTCTATATATGACAAGGAGATGCTGGCCATCATGCATGCAATGGCTAAGTACCGATAGTATTTGGTGGGTAACAGGTTCAGGGTGAGGACTGATCACAACAACCTCAAGTTCTTTTTGGAGCAGAAGCAGCTACAGGAGAGGCAGCAGGAGTCGATCCGCAAGATCCAAGCATATGACTTTGACATTGAGTATGTCAAGGGTAAGAACAACGTGGTAGCAGATGCCCTTTCACGTAGACCAACCATGTTGTCTCTTATGAGCTTGGATACAGACTGGAGGGCTTGACTCTTAGTAGAGTACTCCAAGGACAGGTTTGCATGTGAGGTTCTGGATGGGTAGGTGGCAGATGACAGGTACAGGGTGGTCAATGAGATCATCTATTACAAGCACCGGATCTTCTTGACTGAGGGGTCTCAGCTCAAGAAGAAGATACTGCAGGCATCACATGATTCACCATTGGCAGGACATCAGGGGTTTACCAAAACCTCTAGGGCCATTAGGGAGAGGTTCTCATGGGAGGGCCTCAAGGAGGACGTACTCCAGCACATCCGAGAGTGCGATGTTTGCCAAAGGAACAAGGGAGAGATGAGCCATCCCGCGGGATTATTGCAGCCTCTTCCCATTCCGGAGGGGAAATGGGAGAGTATTTCGATGGACTTCATCACAGGGTTGCCCATGGTACAGGGCAAGTATTGTATCTTTGTCGTCATTGATCGACTGACGAAGTACGCCCACTTTTTTGCCATATCCGCACACTATACAGCAGCACAGGTGGCCGAGCTGTTCTTTAGAGAGATCTTTAGGCTACATGGTCTTCCTAAGACCATCGTCAGTGACAGGGACAGCCGTTTCATGGGCGGGTTTTGGCAGGAGCTTTTCCGGTTGGTAGGGACGGAGTTGACACCGAGTACCAGTTATCACCCAGAGACGGATGGGTAGACAGAGATAGTTAACAAGTGGCTAGAGGGCTACTTACATAACTATGTCAGTGGGTAGCAGCGAGCTTGGTTGAAGTGGTTGCATCTAGGGGAGTACTGCTACAATACTTCACATCACATGTCCATTGGTATGTCACCATTCTATGCCTTATATGGGTATCATCCTTTATCTTTTGCTGACG
>APFE030142567.1:85091-121744 GCA_000404065.3 Pinus taeda
GAGATATGAATTTATTTTGATTATGGAATTATTATCAAGCCAACCTACAACTCATGTAGGCTCAGAAGCCCAACAGTCGCATCTATTCAAACACCAACGTTGTGTATAAATACAGGAGGACTTTTCCTCGTTTGGACTCACTCATCTCATCACATCTCTCTCTCTCTCTACTGCGCAGAAAAGAGTCTCTTCTCTACTGCGTAGAAAAGGGTCTCTCTCTCACACATGTGAAGTCGGAAGCTGCAGAAACTGAAGCTGCAACTGCAGAAGTAAAGATTAACCTGCGTGGACTAGAATATCTCCTCATTTAAACTGTGCTATAGGTTCAACTGAACCTCCTCTGAAAGCCGCAACTTTTGGTGGTGGAATCAAGTCAATTCGACGGACGGTTTGCAAGATATCAACTGCCCTAGTTTGAAGCCGAAAGCTGCTGAAACTAAAGCTGCAACTGCAGAAGTAAAGATTGACCTGCGTGGACTAGAAGATCTCCTCATCTAAACTGCACTATAGGTTCATCTGAACCTCCTCTGAAAGCCGCAACTTTTGGTGGTGGAATCAAGTCAATCCGACGAACGGTTTGCAAGATATCGACTGCCCTAGTTTGAAGTCGGAAGCTGCTGAAACTGAAGCTACAACTGCAGAAGTAAAGATTGACCTGCGTGAACTAGAAGATCTGTTCATCTAAACTGCGTTGTAGGTTCATTTGAACCTCCTCTGGAAGCCGCAATTTTTGTGGTGAAATCATGCTGATCCGACGGTTGGTTTGTGAGATATCGTCTACCCTAGTTTGATGATGAAGCTGCTAATGTTGATGCTGCTGATCTAGGGTTTGCTACTATTGATATAAATCAGATTTATTGTAATATTTCTCTCTGCTGAATTATTGAAGATAAAAGAAGATTTGATCAAAGGGTTTCCCCACACATTGTGGGGTTTGTCCCTGGCTAGCCACATCTTGTGTCTCTTGTCTTGGCTTGTTTTCTGTTGATCATTTAATGTTCTATCTGCACTTTACTTTATGTACATGTGATTGCTAATTTGTGAAATATAATAAGAAAAAGAAGTAAACTGTTATAAGCATAGAACATACCACAACTTAACATTAGAATTACTCAGATAGGAAGGCCGAATCGCTGGGGCCAAAATTTGATTTTCAGTTAGGGTTGGCAGAAAAGTTGAGTTGCTTGGGATATTGATTCCAATAGTCAGAGGGAGCAACAACAACTCAAATTTTCATTGACCAGATTGCTTGGTTGGATGTAGAGGGTTTTTCCGTAGCGGAACCAACATCTGGGGGGGGGGGAGAGAAAAGCGCACACAGCATAGGGAAAAATTCTCTCAGGGAACTTCGAGTCTCAGAAGTTCGATTTTTCCAAAAGGATTGGCTGTAGCAGCTAGCAATTCTATGCATTCCAGAAGGGAGTGCGAGTAGCAGAGCAACAACCAAGCAGAGGGAAAGAGGGAGTTTTCGACTTGATCATAGATGGCCACAACGAGGGTTAGAGATAAGGATAGGTTGGATGGAGCTTCCAACTACGTCATCTAGAAGAATAGGATGTCCTTCCTTCTAGATGAATATGGCCCGAAAGCGTACATAGATAATGTGGTGGTAATTCCCCAGGATGCAGACGAGCTCAAGGAATACAAGAAGGAAATGGTGAAGGCGAAGCGGTTGATCCTAGATGGAGTCGGGGATCATATAGTCTCACTGTTCACGGCCCCAACACAGAGAGCAGTCGAAGGGCGTGTTCAACTAGACAATGAGACCAAGGAGAGACCTCAGGAGAAGGAAGTTGTGCTTCACATGTTGGGAGCCATGGGCACCGAGCCATCGTTGCACAGTAGGCAAGGCCCATTATATCGAGATCTTCTTAGACAGTGATCAGGAGGATGAGGTGGAGTTGGAGTATGGTGTGGGAGATAGTGAGGGTCTGACAGAGAGGGAACCACAACCACCACCGCCACATGGGGAACATCTTTTGCACCATCCGGGGGACTCCTAGCCTCTTTGTGCGGGGTTCCCAATTTTTTGACCATGAGGATCAGAGGCACAGTGCAGGGGCAACGTGCCCCAGTCTTAGGAGACAGTGGGGCCACCCACAATTTTGTTGATGCTCAGATGGTCCAGAGGAGAGGCATCACAACTGCAGAGATTGAGGGGTTTTCAGTTTTGGTACCAGGGGACAAAACTATGCAGTGCACTCGATATGTTCCCGCTTTGACAGTGACCATGCGGAACTATTCGATGATAGACCATTTCTTTGTGGTGGACGTACTAGACACCAATTTGGTGATAGGTGTCCAATGGTTGTATAATTGTATTCCCTTGGTCGAGTTACCACCGACTGGAGGAAACTAGTGATGGAGTTTACTGGGCCAAATGGTGAACTAGTAGTCCTGCGGGGCATGCATTCTTTGTGAAAATTCGATTACCCGAACCACCACCGCAACACCTGATTAAGTTCCTTCTATTTGTTAATTACTGAACAAATTATTTACTCTTTCCTATAGTAAACACCAAAACTAATACGCTGCAGCCTTCACTAATTAAATTATAAGCAGAAACAAGAAACTGAGCAAGAAAGAAATACACAACACATTACACTGTTTTTTTTGGATAAACTTCCCCGGAAAAACCCAATTCAGGAAAATCGGTGCAACAACTGAAGGTTTTATTATTAAGTAGTAGTTTCTGAATAAAGTATTTGGATGCCTTTCTAGCTATCTAGTATAGAGAATATCTCTGACAAAAGAATAGTGCGAAGTACTTCATACTATCATCGGTGATCCCGATTGATCCAGGGACAGAATGGTTTGCCCCTTGCTGCCTTTGCGTTGCCATTGTGTCACAATGTCTAGGGACAATGTCACTCCCTCTGCTGATCGATTTGCCTCCCAGGAACTTCGGTTTGCACCTCTCGTCTCACACCTAAGCTTCCAGCTTCAAAAATTGATTCCTCTAGCAAAAATACAGGCCTCCTAAAGGCTCTGCACTGCCTCTGCTGGCCAGGTTAGCCTCTGTGCTACCTCTCCTGGATCTCTCTCTGCCTCCTCTGCTGAGTATTCCTAGATCAGGAGAAATCTCCAACCAGAACTATCCCTGCCCCTCAATGCAAAATATCACTTTGAATTCTCTTCCTAGCAACTGTGGTGCTTCAGAAATTCGATCTTTTGATCTTCACTCAATATGTGTTCTCCAAGTGCTCATCGATGTCCTTATAATCCTCCAATTGAGAATCAACGGCCCAGATTATATTATAATCAATGGCTCAAATCATTTGGACTCGATCTCCATCTTCTTCTAGAAGTTTCACCCATAGTTAGATTAATACCCTTTAATTATTTTAATACGTAAGTTTAGACTTAGGTAACCATTAAAAATAATTAGTTATTTTGATAAAACTGATTTCGGGTGGAATTTTCCAAAACGATTTCGGGGTATTGGTGAACGCATGTGTCCTAGGCTCCCTGCAAATTTTTAGGCTAAGAGCACACCCAATGCTACCAGAAATCAACACTCCCTCTTAGCGAAGAATGTGCTCTAGTAATGCAACCTACTGAAACATCACTTTGATTCTGTTACATCTCCCTTTGTGTTGCTGATGTCTGACACCACTGTCCATCAACTACTGCACAAATGCTACATTTGTACTGTTGCTGGCCTTGTCACTGCCAACACTGCATCTATAATGCAACTCCCTCTCAATTTTGCATCCATGGTACTGTTGGCACTGCCACTGCCAATATCGCATCTGCATTGCAACCTTTAACAAATGTTGCTGCTACTGCATCAACAACGGAAAAGCATCCAAAATTACTTGTTAAAATTGGCAACTAGGGCCAAACTCCATGTGGGTCACCTCATTTATGGTAGCTGATATTTCCTAGATTCCTCTTGTCGAGAGGTGTAGGATTGATCTAAAGATCATCCGATTTCGACAAGTATTTATGGAGATATGAATCTATTTGTAATTACTTGACAAATTGTCAAGGTCAGCCAACAACTAAATGTGTGGCACAAATCATATAGATAAAAGTGAGATTGATCATTTCAAATCATCTCATCATCTCTCATTCTTCTCTCTCTCCTTGTATGATTGGGTATATACAAGGAAGAGGATCTCTCACACCTCTGAAGCAAGAAGACGTAGGTTGAAAGAGGACGTAGGAAAGAGGATGCAAAAATTGTTGACTGCATTGACCGAGTTTGACTGAGGCAGCTGAAGGCATCTCTGACCTACATTGACTCATTAAGGGTGTGGTTTTGGTGTGGTTGCCTCTCCTATGTAGGCCGCAGATTTTGGCACAATAGTCGAGGCAATCCATCCACATGTTTGACCAGCGTTGATTGCCTTAGTTTTAGGCAGCAGGTTGACTTCAGTCAACAACAATTTGACTGTGTTTTTGGGGCTATTCAAGGGCTAGTTGTCCGGAATTTGACCAAGCATATTGGAGGTCAATTTCAACTCATTTGACCAAGTTTTGACTTTGCCGATCTAGGGTTTGCTGCTGCTGATATAAAATTACAGAATTCGGATTTTGTAGTATTTCTTTCTGCTGAATTATTGAAAATAAAAGAAGATTTCATCAAAGGGTTTCCCCGCATTGGGGTTTGTCCCTGGCTAGCCGCCACATCTTATGTCTCTTGTCTTGGCTTATTTTCTGTTGATCGTTTAATGTTCTATCTTCACTTTACTTAAATGTATATGTGATTGCTAATCTGTGGCTAATAAGAAGAAAAGAAGTAAACTACTCTAAGCATAGAACATACCATAATTTAACATGTGGTATCGGAGCTGAGGCGAAGACAAAGCCCAAGAAGAGCAAGAGCAAGAGAAATCACCGAAGAGAAGGTTGGCAAGGCTATCCTAAAAACTTGATGGGGTCCTCAGCACTCTCCCCCGCCGAAGACAAGCTCCGTGAGAAGTCTGACTATCATGGATG
This sequence comes from Pinus taeda, assembly GCA_000404065.3. NCBI lineage: Eukaryota > Viridiplantae > Streptophyta > Pinopsida > Pinales > Pinaceae > Pinus > Pinus taeda. The sequence continues at coordinate 90,036 of APFE030142567.1, forward strand.
GAAGATGTCTCTCGATCTAACTTTAGAAGATTAGGAAATGTTGGACCATGTGAGAGGAAATATTGTTACGCCTCCATCAAATGCATTCGCTGTTGCCAAAAGCAAGTGGTCCAAGGGAGAAGTCAAAGCAAGGAAGATCATCTGGGACTCTATTGACAAGCACTTGGTGGCCTATGTTTCCAAGCTGACAACCTCCAAGGAAATCTACGATAGACTGGTGAGTTTATTTAAAGTTAATGATGTTAATCAAGTTCTGTTCCTTAGAAATAAGATGAAGGAAATTAAGAAGGGAAAAGATGAGAGTATGCAAGCATATTTCTTAAGGATCACTGAGATCAAGAATGATCTCCTATCTATTGGGAAAGTAGTTCATGACAGGGAAATGACTATCACAACTCTTGGAGGACTGCCACCTGAATGGTATATATTCAGGACTACTCTTCTCAACAATAATGTCATCCCAGAATTTGAGGAATTGATGGCTAGATGTATTCAAGAAGAGACAAGGATGGAAGAGCAAGAAATGCCTACACTTAAAGGCCATCCCTCTGCCTTTTCTTCTCATGCTAAAAGAAGAAACAATTCTGGGGCTAAATCCAAAGGAAAGGTTGGACCTAAGGGTGGAAGAAAAGGTCGATGTCACAATTGCAACAAAATGGGCCACTATGCGAGGGAGTGCCCTAATAAAAGGGACTCACACCATGACGATGACCAAAATCACTCTCAAGGCAATCAAAGGAATGGCAAGTCCAATGACAGAGGTAAAAGAAATGTTGGAAATCAAGGAGGAACAGGACAACCCTTCAAGAAGGCATGAAGCTCTAGGTATGAATCTAACGTTGTTAACAATAAGCAAGATGAATATTGTCTACCAGCGGCCCTCTCTACTACTGCTCCCCCGGACACGCTGGGAAATTGGCTTATTGATAGTGGTGCCTCAAGGCACTTCACTGGTTTCAAAGAAGCTCTCTCTAATCTGATAGAGAAGGAGACCAACCTGGAAATTGTTCTTGGGGACAATGCAAAATATCCTGTGAAAGGCGTAGGGAATGTCACTTTTCAATTGAATCAGGGTAATACAATTCATTTGCAAGAAGTCCTATATGTACTTGATCTCAAAAAGAACTTGGTGTCCGTTTTGGCAATGGAAGACAAAGGCTACAAGGTAACCTTCATTGATGGCAAGGTACGTGTATGAAAAAGAATTTTAAAGAAGCTTTCACTCTTGGGTTTCGAGTCGATTCATTATATCAGGTCGGAGGAAGTTCGCTGGGTGTCATGTCTTATGAAACATCACTTCAGTCTGAACTATGGCATTGGAGGTTTGCTCACCTTCATTATAAATCTCTACCCAATGCAAGACAAATGGTGACAGGGATGCCCGAGTTCCGAGTAGAGCAAGAAGGTGTATGTCCGGGATGTGCCGAAGGGAAGCTCAAGAGGGGACCATTCCCCTCAAGCCAAAGCAAGACCTCCGATATATTGTAGTTGGTTCACTCAGACATATTTGGTATGATTCCTGCAAACTCCTTGGGAGGATATTTATATTACCTCACTTTTACAGATGACTATTCTCGCAAGACTTGGATATACTTCTTGAAAAAGAAGGATGAAGTGTTCACTTGGTTTCGTCACTTCAAAGCCTTGATCAAGAGTGAAACCGAAAAGAAAATCAAGATCTTAAGGACCCATAATGGGACTAAGTATGAATCCAATGAGTTCCATGACTTCTGCAAAGAAGCTGGCATTAAGAGGAAGACTACAACACCATATACTCCTGAGCAGAATGGTGTGGCGGAAAGGAAGAATCATACGATTGTGGAAGTTGTTCGTGCTATGCTTCACGATCAAAGACTTTTGAAGTTTCTATGGGCCGAAGCTACGAATGCCACCGTATATGTGCAAAATCGATGCCCTCATGAAGCATTGGGTTCCAAGACTCTTGAAGAGATGTTCACTGGTAAGAAACCTGATGTATCTCATTTTTGAATTTTTGGAAGTCCAGTATATTTTCATGTGCCGAAGGAGAAGAGGAATAAATTGGGTGCATTTGGAAAGAAAGGAATCTTTGTGGGCTATAGCGAAAACACTAAGGGCTATAGAATCTGTGGCTGGTCAAAGGGAAATCGAGATTAGCCATGATGTCACCTTTGACGAAGATATGGCTCTTAGCAAAGTTGACAACCTTCATACTCAAAGGGGATCTAAAGAAGCTGACACCAGGGAACCAAAGGAAAAGGAAGATGAGACAATGCTCGATGTAGAAGAACCTATGGATATTATTGATCCTCCTCCGCAAGAGCCTTCCTCTTCTAGGAAGAGGCCTTCATGGCTTAGGGGGACACTTGATGATGCTGAAGGGAACATAGCACCCAAGGGAACCTTTTGAGAAAGTAAGAAGTCGACCAAGTATTAGGGATACTTGACCATCATGAGCAGGATCATCCAAAATGAGCCTTCGTCATTCGCAGAAGTTGTCAAGCATCAAGTATGGAAGGATGCTATGACTAAGGAATATGAGTCCATCATGAAAAGTGATGTTTGGGATGTGGTCCCCAGACCCCAGGACAAAGCAGTTGTCACTTCGAAATGGATTTATAAGATAAAGCATGCAGTTGATGGAAGTGCGGAAAAGTATAAGGCTCGTTTTGTCACTCGTGGCTTCTCTCAAAAGGAAGGTATAAACTATGACGAGATATTTGCACCTGTTGCCCGATATACCACCATCCGCTCAATCATAGCCGTTGCTCCTTCGCAAGGATGGAACCTACATCAAATGGATGTCAAGACCGCGTTCTTGCATGGTTTAATCAATGAAGAGGTTTATGTGGAGCAACCCAAAGGATTTGAGATTCATGATCAAGAATCTCATGTGTGTAGGTTGAAGGCCCTCTATGGGCTGAAGCAAGCACCCCAAGCATGGTATGAGAGGATCGATAGTTACCTGATGAAACTGGGATTCACTAGGAGTGAAGCCAACCCTAACCTTTACTTTAAGGTTGAAGATGATAATCCTCTTATACTGGTGTTGTACGTTGACAACCTCTTTCTAACAGGTGTAGACCCTCATTCACAAACGTAAGAGGGAGTTGGCTTCTGAATTTGAGATGAAGGACCTAGGACTGATGCACTATTTCCTAGGACTAGAAGTTTGGCAGAAGCCAGGGGATATTTTCCTATCTCAAGGAAAATATGTAGTGAATATATTGGAGAGATTCAGTATGGTGGACTGCAAGCCCATGACTACCCCGATGGAGCTTGACTTCAAGAAGTTAAGTGATAGTGCTGCTGGACCTGTTTTACGAAATGCTACCGAGTATCGTCAACTCATCGGAGCATTGATGTTCTTGGTGAACTCTCGTCCGGATGTATGTTTTGCAGTCAACATATGGTTGAGCCTCACCACTCACATTGGATTGGTGCCAAGAATCTATTGAGATATCTTCGTGGCACAATCACTCATGGGTTGAGATACACTGCCAAAGATGTGAGACTACATGGATATACTGATGTTGATTGGGCAGGCAGTGTGGTGGACCGAAAGAGCACTTTCGGGTGCTATTTCTCTTTGGGATCTGCCTCGATATCTTGGATGAGCAGGAAGCAGAAGTCGATGGCTTTGAGCATCATCGAGGCAGAGTATATTGCTGCTAGTATGAGCTCTTATGAGGCGGTCTGGTTGCGAAAGCTCTTCAGTGCGCTGTTTGGATTTACATTGGATACCACCGTGATCCCGTGTGACAACTAGAGCGGGATTCGTTTATTGGAGAATCTCGTCTTTCATGATCGCTCCAAGCATATCGATATCAGGTACCACTATATTCGGGATATGGTGCAGCGGGGAACAATAAGGCTCCAACATATTGGTACAGATGAATAGGTCGCCGACATTTTGACGAAACCCCTAGGAAAGGTCAAATTCTTGAATTTCCGAGAACAACTTGGTGTCGTTCAGACACCCTCTTATGAGGGTCAAGTATGATGTATTGAGCTCTGGGAGCTCCAGGGGGGGCGTGGGGTACTTCTTGGAGCGACATGCGACCACATGGAGACTCATCATCCCCTGGTGGTGCACTATGTACAGGGTGAAAGGTTCAACCTTCCCCTGTGACACCCCATGGCAATTGTAGGATAGGATGATTAGTTCTCTTGTAGGCCAGGATGATTAGTTTTCCATGGTGACTGTGGAACAGGATGATTAATTCTTTTGTGGGCCAGGATGATTAGTTCTCCATGGTGACTGTTGGATAGGATGATTCGTTCTCTTGTGGGCGGGATGATTAGTTCTCCTGTCGAGGCATCCTACCGATGCAGTCTGGGACTCATGGGAAGTACCTCTCATCTGATCAATGAGTAGGGAAATGGGGCTAGGGACCATTAGTAGTATTATTGATGGATGCATTGTTGTATCTACCATACTCCCTATGCTAGGATGACCTCCATTGATCTGGGATCAGTGAGAGTGGTATGACACTCTGACACTGATTTCAGGTCAGTGGAGGATGGTATGATACATCTTCGACCATTTCTTCTTCTTCATAGTTCGAGCAGAGCAGAGCAAAGCAGGGCCAAGCAGTGCATGGCAATGCATTTGATGGCTGGGATAGTAGCAACTGTCAAACGGATTGCAGATGGATTCTCCCTAGTTGAGAGGGAGTGTTAAAATTGGCAACTAGGGCCAACTCCATGTGGGTCACTTCATTTATGGCGGCTGATATTTTTCCTAGATTCCTCTTGTCGAGAGGTGTAGGATTGATCTAAAGATCATCTAATTCTGACAAGTATTTATGGAGATATGAATTTATTTGTAATTACTTGACAAATTGCCAAAGGTTGGCCAGCGACTAAATGTGTGGCACAAATCATATAAATACAAGTGAGATTGATTCATTTCAAATCATCTCATCATCATTCATTCTTCTCTCTCTCCTTGTATGATTGGGTATACACAAGGAAGAGGATCTCTCACACGTGGGAAGCAAGAAGACACAGGCTGAAAGAGGACGCAGAAATTGTTGACTTCGTTGACCAAGTTTGATTGAGGCAGCTAAAGGCATCTTTGACAAGCGTTGACTCATCAAGGGTGTGGTTTTGGTGCCACTGCCTCTCCTAGGTAGGTCGTAGATTTTGGCACAAAAATCGAGGCAATCTGTCCACAGGGTTGACCAGCGTTGACTGCCCTAGTTTTGGGCAACAAGTTGACTTCAGTCAACAACAATGTGACTGTGTTTTTGGGGTGTTCAAGGGCTGTTCGAGGGCTAGTTGACCAAAAATTGACCAAGCATATTAGAGGTCAATTTCAACTCGTTTGACTAAGTTTGACTTTGCTAATCTAGGGTTTGTTGCTAATGATATAAAATTATAGAATTCGGATTTTGTAGTATTTCTCTCTGCTGAGCTATTGAAGATAAAAGAAGATTTGATCAAAGGGTTTCCCTGCATTAGTGTTTGTCCCTGACTAGCCGCCACATCTTGTGTCACTTGTCTTGGCTTGTTTTCTGTTGATCTTTTAATGTTCTATCTGCACTTTACTTAATGTATATGTGATTGTTAATCTGTGGCTAATAAGAAAATAAGTAAATTGCTCTAAGCATAGAACATACCATAATTTAACAATTATTGAACTGGTGTTCAGCATGATGCATCTTGTTGCTGGAGTTTTGACTGCTGCTAGTCTATGCGCTGACCCTCTGAAGCCTCTATGCTATTGCTGACCTCTACTCTGTGCCAACTGCACTGCTGTCAACTCTAGCTTTGCGCTGCTCAGTTTTTGGCGCTCCTAGCCACTGCAACTATCACTCCGACACTCCTCCGCACTGACACTGGTTCATCCTGCTACTTCTGAACTGGGCTCTTGTAGCAAGGTATTGATCTAAGAGGTAGACTCTTCAAGGATTCTGCCCATCTATAGTTCTTTCAAATTACAATTCTATATCACCCGACCTCTGGGCGATCATGGAAAACTCCTCCTCGATCTGTGCGGATGTAGCCTTCGGATCATGCTTCTCGTCCATGTCCTTCTTCTTGAGAGGACACTATGTAGCATAGTGACCAAGTTTGCCACACCAGAAGCACATGATCTTCGAAACGTCTTTCTGCTCTTACTGCCCCTTAGATGCGAGGGCTGCATTCTCATCCTCGTCCTTCGGCTTCGTCCCACTGCTACTGCTGCTACTGTCAAGTTTGCACTTGACTAAGTCTCTCCTCATGTCTTCCTGCTGAAGAGCGGTCCACATCCCTTCCCAATCTAACAACCTTTCTCTGCCTAGGATGCTCTGAACAAACACTTGAAATTCTTCTGAGATTGAATTTGGAGCCAACCTCACCATCTATGTAGGCTGAGGTGTTGACCCCATAGCTGCCAACGAGTCTCGGATCTCCTGAAGCTTTGTAAGGAATGGATCAATGCATTCCCCCTTCTGCATCTGCGTGGATCTCATCTTCTACTCCGAGTACATCTTCGACTGCTCGGAAGATCCTTCGTATAGCGTGACCAAAGCTTCCCACATTTGCCAAGCAGTATCCTTGCCAACAATGTGACACACTACATGATCCCTCACTCATCCTCTTGGCCTTCACCATCTCGGCCTTGTACTTCTTGAGTGGATTTGGATCCGCGGGTACAGCTACCACACTGTCGATGTAAGTTTTGAGATTGTGTTCATCTAGAAGGCATGAGATCCTTGCTTTTTAGATCACATAATTGGATGCTCCCTCTAATCGATCTTGATCCCGCAACCCATTTGCCGCCATCTCTGCCAACGAGTTGTGAACTACCTCCTCTCTCCTCTGCGCAACACTGGGCTCGCCTATGCTCTACCTGCTGGAGTTAGTAGATCTTCTCCTCTGTACTCCTGCTCAGTGATAGAGAAATTGAATTCCCTGGCTAGGAATTCTCTGAGGAAGGAATTCCCTCAACAGTGTCTCTCTTCTTCCTTCTAACGATTTTTGCCCCAACAACTGCTCCAGAAAACTGCGTCATACCAAAAAACTGCCTCTTTGCTGAAGCTACTGCGCTGCTCCCTCTGACACTGGAAAATTTTGATCTAGAAGTCTTACCTCTTTGTCGACTCACTCAGAGAGAGGCCTTCCTCGAAAACCTTTGCCCTCCTGGCCTGGACTGGGCAATGCCTCTAGGGATTCGATTTGCTGTCTACACAACACTTCGAGCCTCTTTCTCTTTAGTGCTAGGTTCTTCTGGTTCTGCTCTCTTGCTTCACCTGTAGCTCTAATACCATGTGAAAATTTGATTACCCGAATCACCACTGCAGCAACTGATTAAGTTCCTTCTATTTGTTAATTACTGAACAAATTATTCACTGTTTCCTACAGTAAACATCAAAACTAATATACTTCACTCTTCACCAATTAAATTATAATTAGAAACAAGAAACTGAGCAAGAAAGAAATACACAACATATTACATCGTTATTTTTGGACAAACGTCCTTGGAAAAACCCAATGCGGGAAAACCAGTGCAGCAACTGAGGGTTTTATTATTAAGCAACAGTTTCTGAATACAATCTCTCGATGTCTAGCCATCTAGTACATAGAATATCATTGACAGAAGAATAGTGAGAAGCACCCCACACTATCACAAGCGATCCTGACTAATCCAACCATAGAATGGCTTGCCCCTTGCTACCTCTGCGCAGTCACTGCGTCAACCTAGTGTTACAACATCTAGGGATAGCGTCACTCCCTCTGCTGGTTGATTTGCCTCCCAGGAACTTCGATTTCTACCTTCCAGTCTCACACCAGGCTTTCGGCCTCATAAATCGATTCCTCCAGCAAAAATACGGACTTCCTCAAGGCTCTGCGCTGCCTCTCCGTCAGCCTACGCTGGCCAGCTTATCCTCTGCGCTGCCTCTCCCAGATCTCTCTCTGCCTCCTCTGCTAAGTATTCCCGGATTAGTAGAAATCTCCAGCCGAAACTATCCCTGCCCCTCACTGCAAAAGATCACTTCGAATTCTCTTCCTGGCAACTGTTGTGCTTCAGAAATTCGATCTTCTGATCTTCACTCTATATGTGTTCTCCAAGTGCCCATTGTTGTGCTTCTTATAATCCTCCAGTTGAGAACCAATGGCCTAGATTATATTCTAATCAAGGGCTCAGATCATTTGGACTTGATCTTCGTCTTCTTCTAGAAGTTTCAGCCTTAGTTAGATTAAGACCCTTTAATTATTTTAATTCCCTAAGTTTAGATTTAGGCACCCAATAAAAATAATTAATTATTTTAATAAAACTGATTCTGGGTGGAATTTCCCAAAACGATTTCTGGGTATTGCATAATGCATGTGTCCTAGCCTCCCTGTATATTTTGAGGCTAAGAGCGCACTCGATGCTACCATAAATCAACATTCATATCCTCCACAGACAATTTCGGCCCATAGTATGGACGCTGATTTGAGGCATGGGGACATAGCATGGGCATTAGAGCTGAGGATTTCAGAGGCTAGGGGATGGACCAAGCCACCACATCCAAACATACAAGCCATACTGGACAAATATTCGGTAGTTTTTGGAGATATGCCACCAAGGCAGCCACCTGACAGGGGGTTTGATCACACCATAGAGTTGAAGCCTGGTGTGTAGGCAATCATCACCACGCCCTATAGGCATCCCAAATCCTATAAGGATGAGATTGAGCGAGCCATCCGGTAGTTGTTGGCATTGGGCCACATTAGGCTGAGTTCCAGTCCCTTCGCTTCTTCGATAGTGCTAGTGAAGAAGGATGGAACTTTGCGCATGTGCATTGACTACAGGGCGCTCAACAGGAGGACATTGAAGAATCGGTATCCCATACCATGTATTGATGAGCTGATGGATGAGCTTAGGGCAACTAAGTCCGTCTCTAAGATAGATTTGCGATCGGGGTATCATCAGATCCGGGTGAGGGATCAAGACATTCCAAAGACAATCTTCAGATGTCATTATGGGCATTTCGAGTTCCTAGTCATGCCTTTTGGGTTGACCAACGCCCTTGCCACTTTCCAGTCATACATGAACCATGTGTTCAGGGGGCATTTGAGGAGATTTGTGCTGGTTTTCTTCGATGACATCCCGATCTACAACAGGACGTGGGAGGAGCACTTGCAACACTTAGAGACGGTGTTACGCATATTAGAGGAGCAACAGTTCTACGACATGTTGTCCAAGTGTGAGTTTGGACTGACAGAGACGCTTTACTTAGGGCACATCATTGGCACAGATGGGGTCAAGGTGCATGAGGAGAATATCAGGGCCATTCGGGACTAGACGGTACCCAGAGATGTGACTGCGCTAAGGTGGTTTTTGGGCATTTGCACATATTACTGGAAGTTCGTCAAGGGCTTCTTACAGTTAGCGACACCCCTCACTAATTTGACTAAAAAGGGGCTTTTGCATGGACAGATGGAGCTTAGACAACTTTCGATCACCTCAAGGTGGTGATGAGTAGTTGCCCAGTATTGGCACCCCCAGATTTCACGTAGCCATTCACGTTGGAGAGTGATGAATCGAGTGAGGGGATTACGACGGTTTTGTTCAAAGGTGGGCACCCCATTTCTTTCGAGAGCCAGAAGCTTCTACCCCATGAGTAGTCGTATTCTATATACAACAAGGATATGCTGGCCATCATGCATGCATTGGCCAAGTTCCGCTAGTACTTGGTGGGGAATCGATTTCGAGTGAAGATAGATCACAATAGTCTTTGCCACTTCATGGGGCAGCAGGTCCTCAATGACAGGCAACAGCGGCGGGTTAGCTAGGTGCAGGCCTACGATTTTGATATTGAGTATGTGCGGGGGAAATACAATGTGGTGGATGATGCACTATCTCGGAGACCAGCAGGGCTTTCACTCATGAGCATTTGCGATGACTGGAAGGCATAGTTGTTAGTAGAGTACTACAAGGATTGATAGGCATGTGAGATCTTGGAGGGCATTCACATAGATGAGTGCTACCGGGTGATGGCTAAGATTATCTACTACAAGGGGCGCATATTCTTGGTTCCAAGCTCACTATTGAGGGAGCATATACTACATGCCGCTCATGATTCTCCATTATCAGGGCATCAGGGGTTCAGGAAAACATACATGGTAGTGAGAGAGCGCTTCACATGGAAGGGCCTCAAGGGAAGCCTTTAGAGGTATGTATAGGAGTGTGAGACCTGTCAGAGGAAGAAGGGGGAGTTGAATCATCCATCCAAGTTGTTACAACCTCTCCCCATTCCATAGGGGAAATGGGAGAGTATCTTTATGGATTTCATCACAGGGCTTCTAGTAGTGCAGGGCAAGGACTGTATCTATGTGGTGGTGGACCGATTGATTAAGTATGCCCATTTATTTGCCATTTCGACTCGGTACTCGACCTCTCAAGTGGTAGAGTTGTTCTTTAGGGAGATCTTCCGCTTGCACAGACTCCGTAAGACCATAGTCAATGATAGGGACAACCGATTTATGGGAGGCTTCAGGCTAGTAGGTACTGAGCTCACCCCGAGCACTAGTTACCACCCACGGACAGATGAATAGATAGAGTAGGTGAACAAGTGGTGAGAGGGCTATCTCAGGAACTACGTGATCAGGCAACAAAGGGCATGGATTCAATGGCTACTCTTAGGGGAGTATTGCTACAATACCACCCATCATATGTTCATCAGTGTGTCACCTTTCCATGCTTTATATGGTTATGATGCTATGTCTTTTGCTAACATTATTTTTGGAGACAATCAGGCCCCAAAGGCCGAAGATTGGATCTTAGAGAGCCAAGACATCCTCAAGGCTCGCAAGGATAATTTGTTGATGACTCAGAATCAACAAAAGTTGTATGTTGATAAACATCAGGTTGAGAAGCACTTTGAGGAGCGGGACTTGGTGTTCCTGCGATTATAATCATACAAGCAGTCGACATTGAAACAAAAGGGGGTTGAGAAGCTGCAACCATGATTTTATGGGCCATACAGGATGATCAGGAGAGTTGGAGAGGTAGCATACGAGTTGGAGCTACCACCAAGGAGCAAGATCCACAACATTTTCCATGTTTCATGCCTCAAGTGGGTGTTGGGGCAGCAGGTTATAATAGTTGTGGAGTTGCCTTCGCTTGATGATGAGGGGCATCTGGTTTTGGAACCAAAAGCCATCTTGGAGACTAGGGAGAGGAATCTAAGGAGCCGAACGATCAGGGAATACTTGGTGCATTGGAAGAGTTTGCCAGATGAGGATGCCACTTGGGAGGGTGAGCACATATTGGAGCATCCAGCACTGAAGTTGCTTGGGGACAAGCAACATTTGGGAGGGAAGGACTGTAATGTCCCTTCCTAAATTATTTTGGAACAAGATTAATTTCCCAAATTTGAGATCAATTTTGGAGGCTATGGGACCCACTCATTTTGGTATAGGACTTAGGAGCTAAAAAGGAATTCGAATTATTTTGATAGTGGAGTGTTGGGACCGCCCACACAATGGTAAACACAATTCAACCTATAGTTCGAACTGCATAGGAGGGAATTCGTATCACTTGGTGAAGGGGCCCACGTGGGAAGGAAGGCCCACGAAATTATAAAAGGAGGGAGCTCAACTTCATTTGCATCTTTTGGCATATCAAAACTTAACTCAGTCACTCGAGTTGCTTAGCTGAGTCACTTGCTGTTCAGCATGAGTTTTCCAAGTGGAGAACTCACCCTTTCTTCAGGGGACTTCAAGCTTACAAGTGGAATTTCCAGCAATTGCATTCAAATTTGCTAGGCAGTGCGTATTTTTGGAGGACGCAGGAGAGGCTCTTGAGGGAGTCAATTCATCGCTCTTTCGGGGAGCAATTGTCTAAGGAAATTAGGAGAAGGGATCTCTAGTACTTTGCAGGCTTTTTGGGGAGTTTGGGAGTTGGAGGAGGCTACTATCTTCTAGACTCAGTTTGCTGCTCCTGGGCCTACGCAGAAACGTGTCACTGGACACACGTGGGAGTGACGAGCTTGCTCTTTGTGGCTAGAACTTGCCGAGAGAAATAAGGATAATATTTGTGGAGTTGTTTGTAGCCTTTTTGGAGTGTTTTTGGGGTGGTTTGCTGGTGTATTGATAGTTAGCATATATTAGTAGCTAGTGGGGAGCATAGTTTAGAATTATACCAAACACTTTCTGCATTTTGGTGGGTTTTGCTTGAGGAGCTTGGAGGTAATTTTGCAGAATTTTTTGAGCACTTAAGGAGGGGTTTCCAACTACATCTTTGTAGCAGATAGTGCAGAATTTCTAGGCCAATGCAGAGCAGTACTTGGGCAGTTGATAACAATATCTAGGCTCGTAGTTGTTCACCTGGGCTTTGCTCCACTTGCCTTTGAGGCAAGCCTAGGTGCATTCCTTCCATATATTTGTACTCTTGCTCCAATTTATAATAAAATGGCTCAACTGCTTCTACATTTTTGAGTTTTCATGGGTGCATGCTAAAGTTTGAATTTTCTGTGGTATAATTTATTGTTTGCTTTGCATATTACTATTTTTCCTATTTAGGAACATTACATATATGCGAATCAGGAATTGGGACCGTGCATCCAAAATTGGGGTTTCCCATGTAATACCATCCCAGAAACCCAAAGGCTAGTAAAAGAGATCTCACAGGACTATGGTTCAAGGTTAACATCCTAAAAGAGATCTAGGGGACAATAGCATAGACCTAGTCCACTCTTTCCGCTGAATCCCCCCATTAGTCAATGCCCAAGAGTTTCCATGATAAGTAAACTAAAATACTCAATTACCAAATGACAAGGCATACCTTTAGGTTTGGGAGGCCCACCTTCAAACATATGATCATGACAAATGGATGAGGGACCACATGGCTGGCTCAAGTGGCGGAGAAATGGCACAACGAGCTAGTTGGTGACTGCAAGGGGCTATTGGCTATCGGCTGAGGACCATCACGGAGAAAAAAAATTTACCCTAGGAAAATCACCCACAAAATGGTGAGTAACAAAGATGATGTAGTTGGAAGCCCCATCCAAACTGTCCTGATCACGAAGCCTAGCAGTGGCCATCTCAACGAACTATCAAAAACTTCCTCTTTCCTTCTGCGCGACTGCTGCTCTGTTATTCGCACTCCCTTTTGGAGTGAGAAGATCTGCTCACAACTACTGTCGATCTGCAAGGAAAATCGAACTTCTTGAGACTAGAAGTTCCGTAAGGAAAATTTTCCCTCTGTGTGCATTGTTCTCTCTTCCACCCTGACGTTGGCTATGCTCTAGCGAACTGCTGCAAAACCCTCTACGTCCAACTAGAGATCTGCCCAACGAAAAATCTGAGCTACTCCCTCTGCCTCTGTAATCAATCGATCTAAAAGGATCGAATTTTTCTGCCCCTCTCTCAGAAAAATCGGTCTTCCTCAAGCAACTCGTCCTCTTGGCAAAAGATTGTGCTGCCCTTGGGAATTTTTGCCTGTTGCCCACATCGAGCAGTGAAATTCCTTCTTTTTGCCTCTAAACTCTCTAGATGATCAACTGCGCTCTGATACCATGTGAAAATTCCAATACCAGAATCCTATTACAACAACTTATATTATTTCTCCTAATTGTTAATTAATTAACAATTTATCTGCTACGATAAATATAAAAATAAATACACCCAACCTTCACAAATAAAATTATGCGGAGAAAAATGCGCTGGAAACTGAGAAATGCTAGTAGTCACATAAAAAAACATTGGACAAAAGTCTCGAGAAAAACCCAACTTGGGAAAACCGATGCAGCAGTTGAGGGTTTTATTATCATGCAATAGTGAGAAACTCTGAGTACAACTAGATGCCGAAATCTAGAAACTGTAAAGAGAAAAATATTGGGAAAAATCTAGTGAGGAATTTTCTTCACCGCATAGGCAAACTCCCAACATGACTTTCCTTATGAAATTTGGCCCTTTGACCCTCTATGTCAGCCTCTGCGCAACCTGCTGGATGTCTAACCTCAGACTGGTCTCTGATGAAGTCATTCTGCCTTCTGCTGACTGGAAAGATGCTTCTCCGACACTCTAGGACTTCTTCCCAGCCTCTGGAACTGAAGACGTCTCTCCCTCTTAGCAAATCAATCTTGCCTCTAGAGGTTGCTGCGCTGCCCTTGCGTCAACCTCTCTATGGCTCTTCTACGTCTCTGCAAATGCACTTGCTGGATTTGGACTGCCTCGTCCAGCCTCATTGTTTATGTCCTTCTCTCACTGCTTCAATCTATGGCTCTCTCTCTGACAACTGATTGCTGCTAGTCTGGAAATCAATCTGCCAAGAAATCAAACCTCTCAAGTGTATTCTCCATCATCACATCGACCTCTTCTTCTAATCCTCTATTGGAGCACCAATGACCAAGATTAAAACATAATCGATGGCTAGGATCATCTCTGGATCGATCCGTGTAGTTTCTAGATGATTCTCGCCTTATCTCAATTAATACTGATTAAATAACCATATTCCCTAAGTTTAGGCTTAGGAAATATTTAAAAAACGGTTAATAATATAATTGAGACACTTCTAGGCAGAATTTCCAGAAATAATTTATGGGTTTTGGAAATCTCATGTATTCTAGCCTCTCCACCAAATTTCGTGGCTAGAACACATCTGATGCTACAAAAACTAATAATACGGGATCCAATCCCTCTAGATGGTCATATTGATATTTGTAGGGTGAGCATTGAGAGCCATGGGCCTCCACTATAGTAGAGCGTAGATTGCCACATCATGGGATCCTTTAGTTCCACTTGTTGCTTTCTCATGTTCCATTTTCTCGTGTCCCATTTATTTGACGATGATGATGGACCTAGACTACCTTGCCCAATCGGCTACACTCTTGCACCACACACTTGGCGGCTAATCTAGGGCCTAGATGAGGATGTGTCTCACAATGGGAGACAAATGGAGGGTTTGCATCATTCTTCTAGCCCTTATAGATGGGATACACACATGTTCAATCCATTTGGAGACCTATGAGGATGTTTCGTGTCCCCATAGCCACTTGGAGATCAAGGGGCCACCCCCTTCATCATTATGTTTGGGGCCAATGTATTCACTTTGGCACATATTAGACTCCACTAGGCCTTCAATGGCCCTTTGAGCTATTGTATCCATCATTTTTCCCTCTTAAGAGGCTTCTTGTTGTATTATGGAGCTATCTTGGTGGGCTTATCACCAAGTAATGTTATTTTTGCACATTATTTTATTAGTTTGGCAATCATTAGGCCTAATTAGAGAAATCGAACCCTTAGACGATGATATAAATTGATGAGGCTCATTCTTCTCTCATCGTCACTTGGATTTGGATCTTGATCTCTTCTTAAGAATTTCGCTAGAGTTATTGGAGGACTAATTGGATAATCTTTCATGCATTGTGATATTTGGAAATCTTGTCTTGGTCTTGGAGCTTCGATTTTTCTCTCTCTTGATGTTTGGATATATTCGCTATACTTGTATGTGCCTTTTTCATTATCTATTTCTCTATTGAATGTCACATGTATAATGTATGAAATTTTTGCTTATGGAATCTAAGTAGTTGCCCTAATTGAAATGCAAGTTTGCCAAAATTTGATTTTGTGAGGGCTTTCCATATGCTACATGTTTTGTATAGTGAATGAATTGTTCATTTGGGGTAGCATCGGATGTGTTCTAGCCACAAAATTTGGTGGAGGTTGGGGCGCATGAGATCTCCAATACCCAAAAAGGGTTTGGGCAGCTTCTAAATAGATCAAGAGATATTAAAATAATTAATATTTTTATTGGAGCCCCTAAGTCTAAACTTAAGGAAAATAAGATAGTAATGTGTATTAATATGAATCTATGTTAGAGTGGTCCAAAAGACATGGATCAAGCCAGATCTAATCTTAGTCGTTGATTAGGGACTTAATCTCAACCGTTCAGTCGTCAACAGGAAAAGTATAAGAGGAGGCTTGAGGGTCACTTGGGGAGACACATCAGATGATCAGTCATTCTATTCTCTAGAGCGGGGTTTGCTAAGAGAGATAGAATCAGTGATCGGGAGAGAAGCTGAGGGGCATTGAGTACAAAGGAACATAGAAGGCAGAGATTGTACTGGGAGAGCAACGCAATAGCCAAGGAGGATGACACAGAGCCAGCAAGGGCTCACGCAAGGCCACGTAGAGGTAGCCAAGTGTTGCGCAAAGCACATGAGGGGCTAGCGTAGCTGACACAGAGGTTCCCAGAGCTGACATAGGGCCTCCTGGGGCTGACGCATGCCAAGAAAGGCTGACGCAGGGCCAATGTGAGACAGAGAGGGGCTGACCCAGTCTAGTTTGGGTAGATGCTGGGGTTGTAGGAGCAATTTTGTGCTGAGGAGTTGTCGGAAGGGTTTTCCGGGGTTTCAGCCAGGAGATTTCTCTCAAACTGTGAGGTATAGCTGCTAAGGAAATTCTCTGTTGGGTAGGCCAGTTACGGCACTCAGATTGTACTCTGATATTGCTCAATAAGAAAACCCTCAAATAGCTGCACCGGTTTTCCCGCATTGGGTTTTTCTGGGGACATTGGTCCAAAAATAATGGTGTCATGTGGTGTGTTTGTTCTTGTTTCTTTTAGTTGCTGATCTGTAATATGTTGAGCATGCATTTGTGTTTATTTTCAGTATTTACTTTGTAAATAACTTGTTAGAGAAAAATTAACAAGTATATAGAAATAAATCAGAAAAAGTGCATGTAGCTGCTAAGGAAATTCTCTGTTGGGTAGGCCAGTTATGGCACCCAGATTGTAGGCCAGTTACGGCAACGCAATAGCCAAGGAGGATGACACAGAGCCAGCAAGGGCTCACGCAAGGCCACGTAGAGGTAGCCAAGTGTTGCGCAAAGCACATGAGGGGCTAGCGTAGCTGACACAGAGGTTCCCAGAGCTGACATAGGGCCTCCTGGGGCTGACGCATGCCAAGAAAGGCTGACGCAGGGCCAATGTGAGACAGAGAGGGGCTGACCCAGTCTAGTTTGGGTAGATGATGGGGTTGTAGGAGCAATTTTGTGCTGAGGAGTTGTCGGAAGGGTTTTCCGGGGTTTCAGCCAGGAGATTTCTCTCAATATAGCTGCTAAGAAATCTGTTGGGTAGGCCAGTTACGGCACCCAGATTGTACTCTGATATGCTCATAGAAAACCCTCAGATAGCATCGGTTTTCCCGCATTGGGTTTTTCTGGGGACATTGGTCCAAAAAGTAATGGTGTCATGTGGTGTGTTTGTTCTTGTTTCTTTTAGTTGCTGAATCTTAATATGTTGAGCATGCATTTGTGTTTATTTTCAGTAATTTACTTTGTAAATAACTTGTTAGAGAAAAATTAACAAGTATTAGAAATAAATCAGAAAAAGTGCATGTAGGGTTTCTAATTTAAGTAAACTTAGAAACTTCAACATGGTATCAGAGCGTGATTGCAGATCACAGGAGGATTAAAGGACATTAGCTGAGCGGAGCAATAATAGCAGAAAACAACTGTCCCAAGGTGACAAAAGCTGTTTCTAGCAGCGCAGAAGCCAAGAAGTGTGACGCAGAGCCATCCAGAGCCATGCAAAAGAAGCCGGGAGTTGCATAGAGCCTTAGAGAGGTTAACGTTGCTGACGCAGAGGGCCAGAGGGCTGATGTAGGGCATCCCAAGGCTGATGCAGGCCCATCTCGGGTGACGCAGAGCCAGCATGAGGCAGAGAAGGGTTGACGCAGTTCACAGAGAGGCAGTTGCTGGAGTCTAGAAGGCTGCAGAAATATTGTAGAGTGAAGCTGGTTAGGTATAGTAGTCAGAACAGTACCTGACAAAGCAGGGCCAGAGGAGTTGTTACTGAGGGTTTCTAACCGAGGAACCTGGATCGGCAGTGCAGGTGCACAAGATGATCGGAGTAGGGGGCATCTCGACAAGCGACAGAAGGATTTCCAAGAGGGAAATCAGGACTCAGAGGGAGTCTAGAAGAGAACTTCCAGACGGGAAGTAGAGACTCAGAGGAGTCAAACAGAGAACTTCCAGGAGGGAAGTAGAGGAGCGTCACGACACTACACAGGGTAAGAGACCATGATAGACTGGACGGAGCATCGAACTTCGTAGTCTGGAAGGCCAGAATCTTATCTGTGCTTGATAGGAATCGTGTCAAGAACTTTGCCTTGAAGGTTATAACTATCCCAGTCGACCCCAATGATAACGACAAGTACAAAGAGGCGATTGCGAGGGCCAAGTGCATTATCCTTGACGGGGTCAAGGATCATGTGGTACCACATATAGCCGAGAAGGAAACGACAGTTGAGATGTGGGAGGCTCTCAAGAACTTGTACCAACATACTTCTGTGCAGAGAAGAATGTTGCTCGAGAACTAGATGAGGTCGTATCAGATGAAAAAGGGTCAATCGATTGACACCTTCCTCAAAGGACTGAATGAGATCCGAGATCTGTTGACTGCTATAAGAGCGACACCAGATCATGAGCTTATGGTGAGGACAACCCTGAATGCTATCTCAGAAGATTGGGAAGTGTTTGTCCAGAGTATCCTGGGCAGAAGGACTCTCCTACCTTGGGATGAGATATGGGCAGCTCTTCGCTAGGAAGAGATTAGATGACAGTCGAAGACAGGTAGCAAAAACAAAGGGATCAAGGTCAAGGAGGAGGAGGAGGATGTGGCCCTAGTATCTGAGGGAAAGCAGGATAAGCAAAAGAAGAAAGATCTCTCCAAGATCAAGTGCTTCCTCTGTGGGGAGATATGTCATTATGCGACCCAGTGCCCAATGAAGAAGAATAAGGAAGAGTCTTCCGAGACTAAGGTAGTGCCAGCATGGGCAGAGAAGGAATTTTTGACAGACGATGATTGTGCCATGAGTGCACATGCATCACTTGAGCAGAAGTGGTGAGACGTCGAGTTGTAGTCAGGCGGACGACAAGCGATGAGGGGCAGGATCCTCAAGGTACCCAGCCTCTTGGATTAGGACTTGCTATGGGAGCCTCGATGAGGAGTAGTAGAACTGGCTGGGTGGGTAGAGACAGATGCGGATGGAGCGGCAGAGAGAGCTACAATGCAAGAGTCTTGGGAGAGCGTAGAGCTAGCAGGCTGCAGCAGTGCGAGAGGCACAGGAGTGTTGCACAAGTGCAGGAAGGCACAACGAGGTGTGCAACGGTGCGAGATGCAGGGAGTTTTGCAGCAGCGCAGAGGTCAGAGAGAGGAAGCACTTGTCAGCGACAGAGGGAGCTTCAGCATCGGTGGGTGTTTCTAGCCCAACAAGGAGGTTAGTTGGGATATCAGTTACTTACTTCTCAGTAACTGAGTTGCCAGTGCAACAGTGGGCAACACGATGCAGCATGATGAGAGGAGGTGCAATGCGGATGCAGTGCTAGGAGAAAGGACCAACAGCAGCACGAATGCAAAGGGAGTTGTCGTACAGATGTAGCAGTGGCAGTGGCAGAACCATGGGCAACAGTACAGGAGGCAGCAGTGCAGAGAATGTTGGACAGGAAGGCCTAGCATTAGCACAAGTACCGATGTCGAATGATCAGAGTAATACTTAGTAAGGAGTATTGCTAGAGCACAGTGCTCGCTAAGAGGGAGTGTTAATTTGGGGTAGCATCGGATGTGCTCTAGCCACAAAATTTGGTGGAGAGGTTGGGGCACATGAGATCTCCAATACCTAGAAAGGGTTTGGGTAGATTCTAAAAAGATTAGGAGATATTAAAATAATTAATATTTTTAATGGAGTCCCTAAGTCTAAACTTAGGGAAAATAAGATATTAATATGTATTAATATGAATCTGTTTTAGAGTGGTCCAAAAGACGTGGATCAAGCCAGATCTAATCTTAGTCATTCATTAGGGACTTAATCTTGGCCGTTGAATCGTCAACAGGAAAAGTATAAGAGGAGGCTTGAGGATCACTTGGAGAGACACACCAGATGATCAATCATTCTATTCTCTATAGTAGGGTTTGCTAAGAGAGATAGAATCAGTGATCGGGAGAGTAGCTGAGGGGCATTGAGTACAGAGGAATAGAGAAGGCAGATATTGTACTGAGAGAGCAGCGCAACAACCAAGGAGGGTGACGCAGAGCCAGCAAGGGCTCACACAGGTCCACGCAGAGGCAGGCAAGTGTTGCGCAGAGCACAAGAGGGGCCAGCGTAGCTGATGCAGAGGCTACCAGAGCTGACGCAGGGCCTACTAGGGCTGACGTAGGCCAAGAAAGGTTGACGCAGGGCCAGCGTGAGACAGAGAGGGGTTGGCACAATCCAGTTTGGGCAGAAGCTGGGGTTGTAGGAGCAATTTTGTGCCGAGGAGCTGCCGAAAGGGTTTTCCGGGGTTTCAGCTAGGAGATTTCTCTCAAACTGTGAGGTATAGCTTCTAAGGAAATTCGCTGTTGGGTAGGCCAGTTACGATGCCCAGATTGTACTATGATAGTGCTTAATAAGAAAACCCTCAAATAGTTGCATCGATTTTCCTACATTGGGTTTTTCCGGGGACATTGGTCCAAAACTAATGGTGTCATGTGGTGTGTTTGTTCTTGTTTCTTTTAGGTGCTAATCTGTAATATGTTGAGCATGCACTGGTGTTTATTTTCAATACTTACTTTGTAAATTACTTGTTAAAGAAAAATTATCAAGTAGGTAGGAATAAATCAGAAAAATTGCATGAAGGGTTTCTAAATTAAGTAAACTTAGAAACTTCAACATGAATGTTCCTAGTGGTATATTATCTTCATAATTGCCTTGATAAATGATCAAGATTGCAACATCAAGTAGTGTAAATTTCTGTTGTAAGCTAGTTGCTGCCTTTAGGGCTCTGCAAAGTTGTTGGGGAACTCCTTGACTTGGTAAAAGAAACTCTAAACATTGAAATCTAATTGAATCCATTCTCCCAATAGCCTATGCACTGGTATAATCCTTGGTGATCACCTAAATGACAATCTTTTTCACCTCACTCTCTCCTTTTCTAAGCCTTAGCTAACCCTAGCATTTCCTAGGGTATCACACAAAATCTATTGTAGCCATCCATCTAGTGAGTGAGTTGGTCCATAGCTGCACTAGGGTGTCCTCTAGGCCTCCACAAATCTTGAGAAAATTCCCATGGCTAGATTTGGAATCATCCCAAGCCTTAGCTCCAACTCTGTTCTTGATCCTAGGTTTCACTAGTTAGTGGCTTCATCAAGGGTCATTGCATTGAAAATTCAAGTCAACTCTAATCTCTTTGATCCTTTTCTTTCCCCTTACTTGGTCAAGACCTTTTCGTTTAAAGTTTCACCCTAAACCCTTGACCTTGTTTGGGTCATGTTGACCACATGTGTGTCAACTACCCCAAGAAATAGAGTACATATCAGAGGATATATGTTTTTCAATATCATATTTATCATCTAGCTTCCAAATTATCATTGTAATCCAAATTCTGCAGCCCTGACACCTTGTGGGCCATCATTGTAAACATGATTCTAGTATGCTTATAAAGCCATGTAAAAACGTCTAGGTAGCTTATGACCTTTAGCAAAGAGTTTTCTTCAAGGATTTTTTTACCCGCCACCAATTATTTGCATTTCTGAACCCAAATAATTGGTAGAGTTTTTCTCCCACACATACCCCAATGCTAGAGTGGGGCTCGATGGTAAGGTTTTAGGTGAGTTGTTAATTTTGGCAACTAGGGCCAAACTTCACCTTGGACAGCGCATATGAGGCAGCTCATATTTTTATTGGATTCCTCTCTCTGAGAGGTGTAGGATTGATCTAAAGATCATCCCATTTTGCCATGTGCAAATGGAATTATGAATTTATTTTGATTATGGACAAATTGTCAAGTCCAGCCAACAATCTCATGTAGTCTCAGAAGCCCAACAGTCACATCTATTCATCCTCAACATTTGCATATAAATACAAGGTGCCGCCTCCTCATTTGGACACTTCATTCACTCACACATCTCTCTCTTCTTGATTAGGTATGGATTTATGAGGCTTCTCTCTCTCCACACATGCGAAGAAAGGAGTGTAATTTTTTTGCGTTGACTAAAAATTGCAGAAGGTTGTTTTGACCAACGTTGACCATCTTTGACTGTGGTTTTATGTGGGGTATTTTTGTTTGGACAGGTTGTAGTTTTGGGCACGAAATCCGAGGTAGTTTGACCTCTATTTGACCAATGTTGACTATGCTAGGGCTTGCTACTGCATTGACTTTTGTTGACTTGTTGTTGGAGGCCGAGTTGACCGAGTTTGACTGAGCTGTTTTGGAGATCAAAATCTTCCCTATTGACCAACGTTGACTTTTTGGTTAGGGTTTTCTGTTTTTGCTATTTGACTAATCAGATTTTCACTGTAATTAGGCAAGTGAATATTGTATATTGTACTCTCTCTCTGCTGAACTTTTGAAGGACTATAAGAAGAATTGATCAAGGGTTTCCCCATATTGGGGTTTGTCCTTGGTTGGTGCCATATCTTGTGTCCTCTTGTCTTGGCTTGTTTTCTACTATTATTATTTATGTTCTATCTGCAATTTACTATCATGATGATGTGATTGCTAAGCTGGATATTGATATTGGGTTAATAAAGAAATTGAACTAAAATTACTCTAAGCATAGAACATACCATTGTTATTTAAAATTAACATGGTATCAGAGTTGAGGTGAAGACAAAGCCTAAGAAAGAGTGAGAAGAGCAATCACTAAGAGGAGCAATCACTCATCAAGGACAAGATTCAATGGCCTCCACATCCTACTTCAAGTCTGATTATCATGCATGGAAGATGTCTCTTAATTTGACTTTACAAGAGAAAGATGTTATGGATTATGTGTAGGGAAAGATTTCAGAACCTCCTTCAAATGCACCCGCTACGGCTAAGACAAAGTACAAGAAGGGTGAAGTCAAAGCCAAGAAGATCATCAGGGATTCTATTCATAAGCATTTAGTTGCTTACATCTCCAATTTGAACACATCAAAGGAGATATATGACAGGTTGGTTGGCATGTTCAAATCTAGCAATGCAAACCAACTTCTTTTCCTCGAGAACAAGCTGAAGGATATAAAGAAGGGAAGAAATGAAGATATTCAATCCTACTTCATGAGGATTACTGAGATAAAAAATGATTTTCTTTTGATTGGAGAAGCTATTGCTGATAGGGAGCTTACTCTCATTGCCCTTGGAGGACTCCCTCGTGAATGGCACGTGTTCAACTACTATTCTTAACAATGATAGCATTCCAGGTTTTGAAGAATTGTTGACTAGATGTTCTCAAGAAGAAACAAGGATGATGGAACTAGACGTGCCTTCAAATAGGAATGATCCTATTGCATTCTCCGCTCATGCTAAAAAAAAGAACAATGTAGGTTCAAAGAAGCAATGTCAAGGAAGGTCGAGTTTCAAAAATGGAAGGAAGGGAAGATGCTTCATTTGCAACAAGTTTGGTCACACTTTGGGAAATTGGTTGATTGGTAGTGGTGCCTCAAGGCACTTCATTGGGTATAAGGAAGCTCTTTCAAATGTGATTGAAAATGATACAAATTTGGAAACTATCCTTGGAGACAATGCCACCTATCCCGTGAGGGGAGTTGGGAATGTTTCTCTTCAATTGAATCAAGGTAACACCATTCATCTACAAGAAGTACTATATGTGCCTGATCTAAAGAAGAACCTGGTATCTATCTCGGCGATGGAGGACAAAGGATTCAAGATGACATTCATTGATGGAAAGGTACATGTGTGGAATAAAAATTTCAAAGATGCATTTACACTTGGATTCAGGGTTCATAGCTTATATCAAGTTGGAGGAAGCCCATTGGGAGCTATGTCTTGTGACACATCACTTCAATATGAATTATGGCACCGGAGGTTTGCTCATCTACATTATAAGGCTCTACCTAATGTGAGGAAGATGGTAACAGGTATGCCCGAATTTAAAGTAGAACATGAAGGTGTTTGTCAGGGGTGTGCCGAAGGAAAGCATACAAGGGGACCATTTCCCTCAAGTGATAGCAAGACTACTAACATATTGCAATTGATTCATTCTGATCTATCTAGTGCAATGCTCGTGAACTCATTAGGAGGATATTTATATTATGCTATCTTTATGGATGATTTCTCTCGCAAGACTTGGATATATTTCTTGAAGAATAAGGATGAAGTATTCTCATGGTTTCGTTCTTTCAAAGCTTTGGTCGAAAATCAAGCCGGGAAGAAGATCAAAATATTGAGGACCGATAATGGGACCGAATATGAATCAAATGAGTTAAAAAATTATTGTAGAGAAGCTGGCATTAAGTGGGAGACTACTACCGCATATTCTCCTGAGAAAAATGGTGTTGTTGAAAGGAAGAACCGTTCTATTGTAGAAGACACTCGTGCCATGCTTCATGATCAAAGCCCTCTGAAGTTCTTATGGGCCGAAGCTGTAAACATCGTCGTGTATGTTCAAAATAGATGCTCTCATCAAGCGTTGGACTTCAAAACTCTCGAAGAAGTTTTCACCGATAAGAAAACTTATGTTTCTCACTTTAGAATTTTTGGCAGTGTCGTATATTTTCATGTGCTGAAAGAAAAGAGAAGCAAATTGGATGCTTCTGGGAAGAAAGGAACATTTGTTGGCTACAATGAAACTTCTAAAGCATATAGAATCTATGTGCCTGGTCAAAGAGAAGTGGAGATAAGTCATGATGTCACCTTCGATGAGGATGCTGCCCTTGGGAAGATTAGTAACCTTCCTTTTCCACGGAAGGACAAAGACGCAGATTCAGGAAAGCAAGGAGAACCGCAGGATGAGCCGATTCTCGATGCTGAAGGACCAATGGATCCCATTGATCCACCCCCTCATGAGCCCTCCTCCTAAAAAAGGAGACCCTCATGGCTTAGGGATACTCTCAAAGATGCCGAGAGACATGTTGCACCTAGGGGGACATTTTGTGAAAGCAAGAAGCCGAATAGTTACCAAGGGTACTTAACTGCAATGAGCACCATTGTTCAATCTGAGCCTTGCACATTCGAAGAAGCTGCAAAGCACCAAGTTTGGAAGGATGCAATGAATGGAGAGTATGAGTCGATTATGAAGAATGATGTCTGGGATGTGGTCCCTAAACCCAAGGACAAATCCGTTGTCGCCTCGAAATGGTTTTACAAGATCAAGCATGGAGCTAATGGAAGTGCTAAAAAGTTCAAGGCCAGATTCGTTGCTCAAGGCTTCTCTCAAAAGGAAGGTGTAGAATATGATGAGATATTTGCACTAGTTTCCTGCTACACCACCATCCATTCGATCATTGCCCTTACTGCCTCGCAAGGAGGAAGTCTATGTAGAACAACCATAGAACGACCTGAGGGTTTCAAAGTTCAAGACTAGCTTCTTACATGGTTCACTTAAGGAGGAAGTCTATGTAGAACAACTTGAGGGTTTCGAAGTTCAAGATTGTCAGACACATGTATTCAGGTTGAAGAACTCCTTCTACGGGTTGAAACAAGCACCCCAGGCTTGGTATGAGAGGATCGATAGCTATCTAATGAAGTTGGGATTTACAAGAAGTGAAGCTGATCCAAACCTTTATTTTAAGGTTGAGAATGATAGACCTCTCATCTTGGTATTTTATGTGGACGATCACTTTCTGACAAGTGTAGACCCTCTTATTCATCAATGTAAGAGGGAGTTGGCTTTCGAATTTTGAAATGAAGGACATAAGACTATGCATTATTTCCTAGGGTTGGAGGTCTGGCAAAAGCCAAGTGAGATTTTCCTTTCTCAAGGAAAATATATTGTGAAGCTACTTGAAAGATTTGGGATGATGGACTGCAAGTCCATGACTACTCCGATGGAACTTAACTTCAAGAAGTTATGCGAAAGTGCTATTGGGCCCGAATTGGGAAATCCTTCGAGTATCGTTAACTCGTGGGGGCCCTGATGTTCTTGGTCAACTCTCGACTGGACATATGAATACATTGGGTCAATTTATGGTCAAGCCTTATCACATACATTGGATTGCTGCCAAGAATCTCTTGAGATATCTTGGGGCACAATCACTTATGGACTAAGATACACTGCCGGGATTGTGAGGCTTCATGGTTACTCTGATGCAGACTGGGCTGGCAATGTGGTGGATCGTAATAGCACATCTAGATGTTGCTTCACTCTAGGTTCTGCTTTGATATCATGGATGAGCAGGAAGGAGAAGTCGGTTGCCTTGAGCACCGCTGAGGCTGAATACATTGCTGCTAGTTTGGCCTCCTGTGAAGCTGTTTGGACATGTGTTGGATACCACCATGATCTTCAACGACAACCAGAGTGGGATTCGTCTTTCTAAGAATACTGTGTTTCATGACTGCTCCAAGCATATTGATATCAGGTACCACTTTATTCGGGATATGGTACAACGGGGAGCAATAAGGCTCCAACACATTGGGACTGATGATCAGGTCGCCGATATTCTTACAAAGCCCCTGGGGAAGGTCAAATTCTTGACCATTCATGAATGACTTGGATTTGTGGAGAGACTCTCTTATGAGGGTCCCGTATGAGATGGATGTTGAGCTCTGGGAGCTCCGGGGGGCTTGGGTACTTCTTGGAGCAATGAATGACCATAGGGTGAGTGGTTCACCTTACCTTAATGGTGCGCAATATACAAGGTGAGTGGTTCACCTTAACCTATGTCATATGAGTAGGATGAGTGGTTCACCTTCTTCTGTCGACACATCCTACCCATGCAGTCCAGGGCTCATGGGAAGTACCTCTTATCTGGCCAATGAGTAGGGAAATGAGGATAGGGAACATAGTACTACCGATGGACGCATCGTGTACTACCACACTCCCTATGCTAGGATGTTGATATTGATCTGGGATCAATGGAAACTGATTTCGGGTCGATTAAGAGTGATATGACACACTATCTGTTATTGGAGACTAACTTCGGGTCAGTGGAGAATGGTATGATTCATTCTCGATCATTTCTTCTTTCTTCATGGTTCAACAGAGAAGAGCAGAGACTGTGATGGTACAGATTGTCAGATAGTTTGGCAAGTGAAGTTCTCCCTTGTTGAGAGAGAGTGTTAATTTTTCCAACCAGGGCCAAACTTCACCTTGGACAGCTCATATGAGGCAACTCATATTTTAATTGGATTCCTCTATCTGAAAGGTGTAGGATTGATCTAAAGATCATCCCATTTTGACATGTACAAATGGACAAATTGTCAAGGTCGGCCAACATTCTCATGTAGGATCAGAAGCCCAACAATCACATCTATTCATCCTCAACGTTTGCTTATAAATACAAGGTGCCTCCTCCTCATTTGGACACTTCATTCACTCACACATCTCTCCTTGATTGGGTACGGATTTCTGAGGCTTCTCTCTCTCCACATTTGCGAAGAAAGGACTGTACTTTTTCTGTGTTGACCAGCATTGACCGAAAATTGCAGAAGGTTGTTTTGACCAATTTTGACCATCTTTGACTGCGGTTCTATGTGGGGTATTTCTGTTTGGACAGGCTGTAGTTTTGGGCATGAACTCTGAGGTATGTTGACCTCTGTTTGACTAGCATTGACTATGCTAGGGCTTGTTGCTGTGTTGAATTTTGTTGACTAGGTTTGAATGGATATTTTCGGACAATTTTTTGGATGATTTGACTTGTTGTTGGAGGCCGAGTTGACCAAGCTATTTTGGAGGTGAAAATCTGCCATGTTGACCAGTGTTGATCTTCTGGTTGGGGCTTTCTGTTTCTGCGGTTTCATTGATAAGATTTTCACTATAATTGGGCAAATGAATATTGTATATTGTACTCTCTCTGTTGAACTTTTGAAGAATTATAAGAAGAATTAATCAAGGGTTTCCCCACATTGGGGTTTGTCCCTCGCTGGTGCTATATCTTGTGTCCTCTTGTCTTGGCTTGTCTTTTACTGTTATTGTTTATGTTCTATGTGCATTTTACTATCATGATGATGTGATTGCTAAACTAGATATTGATATTGGGCTAATAAAGAAATCGAAGTAAAATTTCTCCAAGCATAGAACATACCATTGTTATCTAAAATTAACATGAGTCCTAGCGTTATAGAGTCTATGTAATTATCATACTAGATCAGCTGTCTCATGTCGTAGCATTGGTTGAGTCTAGAGGTCATGTTCTTATTGTTAAAAGTCCCCTTCTATATGGGATGACCATGTAATATTTGATGTAAAAAGTGTTTTCTAGGAATATTTTAGGTGGATGATTAATCATAATTAGACATCATCACCTAGATATTTTTTAGACTCACTTTGAGGGTGAAAATATGTGTTTAATCCCCTTTAGCGTCATTTAATTTATTTTCTGGCAAAAATATTAAGCTAGAAATTAGTCAAAAAATAAAAATGAGAGATTTTTTTTTTTTTTGTTCAAGTGGAAAAATAAATTTTGGAGAAAAGTAACTTTACCGAGGAAGAATAAATTTGCACTCAAGTCCAAGTAGAAAAAACCCTAAAAATTCGTGGGTCCAAAAGAACTTAATTTTTTGAGGTCCTCCATCAAAGAAAAAATTGATTTTTAAAGAAAAATCAAACCTTTGGACCATGGTGGTTAAGTTAAAGAGCATTTTTCAAGGAAAAAACGTTGGAAAAAATATTTTTTGGACTGAGATCACGGCCATCATCAACAAATGCGATTTTTTTCTTGCAAATCAAGGGACAAGATTTAATTTTGACATGGATCGAGCTTCAACTAGCTATTATTCTTCGGGATCAAGTCAAAATTGTGCACTTCTTTGGACCTAGCCATTTTTCACTTGGAGAGGGATCTAGATCTCTCTATTTTTATACAAGGAAGCATATGCTCCTCATTGTATCATCTGATCTTTGGATCATTTATTAGCTCTCAAGGCTCTCTTGTAATTTTTTTGGAATAGTAATAATGCAAAAATCTTTGGGGTTTTCATTGATGGTGGTGTTTCTCTCCTACTTTTTATGGTAATATTGTTCCTAATGCACTGTTAAATAACATTTTGAAAGTTGTTGTTCATCGACCTTTATGGAATAACTTATTGCACAAGTCTCTTGCATTGGTTATTGGATCTAAGATAACATTTTACTTTAGTTGGATTAGTAGGTATCTCTTATGCTTGAGGATTATATTGTTATTTTATATCTCTACGGAACTAACAACTTGATCTTTGAGTGTGTAGATATTTTTTATCTTCAGAACATGGGCGTGAGGGGAAGTCCTCAATTGGACCATCCCACTCCCAAATCATAAGATCAGAAGAGCCCACCTGATTGGATTCCAAGATTTATCTATGGAAGATTTTATTGCAGAGTTTCTTGGCTAGTGCCTCATTTAACTCATTTATCTTTCAGAATCTTTTAAATTTTTTGGATTTTAAGTTGATAGATTTATTATTAAAGAGTTAATATTCTTGTAAATTACTTGTAAATATTTTTCTATCTGTTTCATTATAAATATTGTAAATAAAATTGCTCATAGATCTAATTTTGTATATAGTTTTCCATATATTGTGTATATTTCTCTTGATTTCCTTCGATATTTTCTTGTGGAACAATGAGGGTTTCGATCTATATTATTTGGTCCATTTGTTTGGAGATGGATTTATGCCAAATTTGACGAGAAAAATTGAATCATCCAAGAGTAGGCTTCTCTTATTAAAGCAGCTAGGGTTTGTGTTAAGTTTAGGTATGTTCTATGCTAGAGCAATTTATTTAAATTTTCACAGTTAGCAATCACATCAGCGTTACGATAAACTGCAGATAGAACATAAATACAAAACGCAGAAGACAAGCCAAGACAAGAGGACACAAGATATGGCGCGAGCCAGGGACAAACCCCACAATGTGTGGGGAAACCCTTTGATCAAATCTTATTTTATCTTCAAAGTTCAGCAGAGAAAGAGAGAGAGAGTACATTTACAACAGAAGTCAACACTTTGACTTATCTAGATTTGAGCATAGATCATTTCGAATCATGATGAGATCAGTTGAAGACATTCTGCTTCAACTGATCCTCAAGGTGACTCCTTCACCTATCATCATTCTGCATCTCGTCCATTTGCTGCCCATACATCATCGTCATTATGTTGCCCCTGCTAGTATGACTCATTGTCATCATGCTGCCTGTGAATATGCTGCTATGTGCACTATGATGCACTGTACAACATGTACTCATTGCTGTCCCATGTACCATTGCTGCACCAAGTATCATTGTTGCCCCATGTACTATTGCTGCACCAAGTATCATTGCCCAACTTGGCTCCCACAGGCTGCTACACAAACTGATCCAAAGCTGGTCAACTCCTTTGACCAAATACATATCAAAACACTGCTGTTTGAGACTCCTGCACTGCTGCAATTTCTGGGACTGGTTAGGGCACACAACACAGTCCCCAACAGTCCTCAAATCTGACCCAGAATTGTCCTCATGAAGTGTGGCTGCCCTTCAATGGGAGGCTGCCCCTCCACGCTGCTCTTTTAGGGCAGATTTAAGCCCTTAAACACAGACTTATCCACCTAAAAAACAACAACATCCTACAGGTGTATAGACAGACCTGTGGCAGCCTCTTATGAGGACTGTCCACCCACCAAACAGCCTCTAAACTAACTCGCTGTCCCTGCCTTGGCTGTGGCCTACAAGAACAGGGCTTCGTACCTCCCACCAACAGTTCTGTCCTCAAAAACGGACCCCTGAACAGACCTTGACCCACGCTGTTTTAGATCCTCTTTTACTGCAGCTAGGAGACTCCATTACAGGACTGCGTTAGGGCTTCTTGAACAGCGTGCAGGCTAGGGCATCAGCTACTGCGGCTAGGGCATCAACAAATGTATATTTTAGGTGTCCCTCCTTCTCCAAAAACCCAAGACGTGGAGAGGAGGAGAACACATGAAGAGGATGTGTGCTCAAATGACTTCAAATCCTCTTCTATTTATACTAATACGAAGATGATGAATAGACACGTCGGTTGGGCTTCTAGAGCCTACATAAGTGCTGGTCGGCTTGATAATAATTACATAAACAAAATAAATTCATATCTCCATAAATACTTATCGGAATCGGATGATCTTTGGATCAATCCTACACCTCTCGACGAGAGGGATCCAATAAAAATATCAGCTGCCATAAATAAGCCGACCCACATGGAGTTTGGCCCTAGTTGCCAATTTAACACTCCCTCTCAACTAGTGAGAACTCCATCCGGTGATCCATAAGTCCGACTGTACTATCTCGGCCATCAGTGCCCTGCACTACTCTGCCCAACTTTGCTCAGCTCTGCTGGCTCTACTAACTCTGCTCTGCTCAGCTCTGCTGGCTCTGCTAACTCTGCTCTGCTCAGCTATGCTGGCTCTGCTAACTCTGCTCTGCTCAACTCAGCTCTGCTGAACTATGAAGAAGAAGAATTGATCGAGAATGTCTCATACCATTCTCCACTGACCCGAAGTCAGTCTCAGAGTGCGTACCACTAGTCCCAGACTAGTCTCAACCAACCCGAAGTCAGCGTCATAGTATGTACGACTCTCACTGGTCCCAGACCAGTACCGTAGGCTCATAGAGTGTACTACTGGTCCCAGACCAGTCTCAACCGACCCAAAGTCAGCATCATATGTACGACTCTCCCTGGTCCCAGACCAATCCTGCACTGACACGAAGTCAGTCTCGGAGTATGTACCACTGGTCCCAAACCAGTCTTAGCCGACCCGAAGTCAGCGTCATAATATGTACAACTCTCACTGGTCCCAGACCAGTCCTGCACTGACACGAAGTCAGTCTCGGAGTATGTACCACTGGTCCCAAACCAGTCTTAGCCGACCCGAAGTCAACGTCATAGTATGTACAACTCCTACC